>JBANCV010000726.1:0-27466 GCA_037040105.1 Amiota albilabris | reverse complement strand
ATTCCACTGTTCCAAATGTCTTGAAATTTGGAGGGAAAATCGGTGAATAATGTATCTTTCAAACGCATATACTCACAGAAAATGCCCTGCCAGAAAAGTTCGGAAACTTTTAATACACACCTTGTATAATGCATGATTCGGTTATTGATTTCTCTTTTTGATTTCACAAATAATGGAGAGAGTTTGCAAATTCTATTCGAAAATCATTTGTAGCATAGATTTTTCTATTTTCACCTGTAGCCTAATTAGACTTTTCATGCAGTGAATAGTATTATACGTTTGTCATAAGGTTTGTAACAGACACAAAGGAGAGGGGTACCTTCCATCGAACTGATATTTTGACACTGGATTGCATAGCTCCCATATAAATATTGCGGTCACAATGTTAAAACTCAGTATGTATACTCATTCTATCCTAAACGATAGTAAAATCAATACTGGAATATTTCTGTGTCCACAATCACCGGAGCGTAGGCAAAAACATTTTCTAGGGGAAAAGTATTACACCTTCGGCATAGTCAAAGATAAACATCCTTGTGGTTTTCGTTTGTACTTGCCAAAACTAGTTTTATTTTTGCTACCATTATCCGGGCATCTAAGTCTTCAGCCTGATTCAACCTCTTCGGATACAAGACATTATGTGAGATCTTGAGTATTTGTTAGAATGAATTGCAAAATACTAATAAGTATTTCATTAATCTGTTTTAATCAGAAAGGCCTTTATATCTAAAATTATAGAAATAACAAGAAACAAATTACTCTACATCTTCGATATTGAAATGAGCCTAAAGACTTTGTAAGAGGTTAAAGCTTAAACAACTCAACAACAAATTAATTCGCTATCACAATAGCAAACTTCTTTACTCACATATCTATACTATGGATGCGCATACACACACACACACACACCGATACACACATAGAGCACGTCTTTTTATAATTGAGGGGAATTCTCTAAGGTATAAGAAATTGGTTTCCTTTCGTTACCATCCACTCTGCTTATGATTGTTAAAAGAAAAAATGTACGAGAAGCAGCTTATTACGCTCGAAATTGGAAATACAATATGTTAATGATACAATACAAATTCGATTCGATTCGATAAAGCTTAATAAGGATTAATGGATGCAGGAAATCTGGCAAAACACAACGAGTAATATGAGATACAAATACAGCAAAAGGTTGCTGAACAAATAACAAATTTCCAAGCAAAAAATAAGAAGGGCAAAATACTTACTTTGACTTTACTGCAAATCAAATACCTTTCATAAAGTTAAAAAGTTAAGTTAAGCTATAATATCGATATCTTTATATGAATTATGCAGAGATTATTTTGTTCCACTTAGTTTTAATTCAATTCTTGAGATACTTACATTATAAATAAAAAATGTGTTTTGTAGATTAACTCACTTTTTGTAGCTTTGGGGGGAATGCTACTAACATTTATTGTTACAAACTGTCGGCATCTGTAAAACTTAGAATTATCTATAATACTTTACAAATATTATATGAAATGCTGCTCGAAACATGTACAGCTGTAAAGCCTTAAGTCTGTTCATAGTGGCCAGGCTTATGATCTCGATTTTCTTCACTTCAATGTTATCAATTTCAATACAATTTGATAGATGCACATTGTACTGAATATTTCATAGAATACCTTGATGGTAACTACCCACAATAAATATTGTACAACATGTTGTGCTAAGTACAATATATTATGTAACACTAATAAAAAGAAGCAATATGAAAGGAGAATTAATTAACTGTATCTTATAAGAAAAATAATTTAATAAATAACATGAATATTTATATTGATACGAGTACACTAAAATGTTTATATAGCCAGTCACCTGACAACCTTCAATGATGCTTACTAATTTTCAAATCGTCAATGAAAATATAGAAATTTATAAAAATAATGCCCGCACATCTATACTTATTTCAATACTAGCTGTCTTACTCAGCTATCTCTTGCACAGCTCTCAGTGAACGTAATACATGAGGAATAGTCTTTGGTTTCATTAAAAATTAATATCTTTTCATTCTGTTGGTCGATTTTGATGAAATAAGCACTAAATGTTACTCACAATAAAGCTTTTTATCTTTCTGTAATTAAATTTTGTATCCACTGAGTGGTTCTTCTGAGCTACGCACACATATCAAAGTCTACGATGTTATTATATGTGTAGATAGAAGTTTATTGCTAAGAGTTTTGTATTTCAAAAATGCCCATAGTTTTGTTGCGGATGTTCTTCTTTGGGATGAATTATCGAATATAATAAGTTTGTACATACATATTAGATATGATGCCTTTATTGTTGTCTATGTTTGTATCAGTATAACCACATTACTGCCCTATAAGCTCCGTTTTGGTATTTCCTAGCCATCCACAGCGGTTACATTTGATGATAACTTACTTCTATAGGGAGCTTTTTAATCGCCTTAAGCAAGTCATGATTAGAAATTCTTAGCTTTTTACCCAAACTGCAGTTTCTGAACGATTGCATGGCTCGCGATTAAATGCATATAACCAATGTTGCTGACATGAAGTTTGGTATTAGATTTCAGTTGTGCTAAGTTAAGTCTTAAGTCCCCATAGAACACTACACTATTACGATCCCAATAAAGATAGCAAAGGATATGGTTAAATGTTACAACAGTCAAGATCAATAAAAAGGTGACCAAATGCAATTGTTATAGCTCCAAGATATCTAAGTATATACGATACAACGTCCATTCACCATTCCATTCATTTTCGATCTGTATCTTGAGAGAATTTTGGTGTGTCGCCCAATGAGTAAGAGAAAAAATTTTTTAAACAATAAATTGCAGTTAGAAAAAATGACAAGAAGTGGCTTTATATTTTCATCATAGAGGACTGAGTGTTATTTTAAGTATGAGTGTAAATGTAAGTGAGAGTGAAAGTGAATGTGTTTGTTATAATGCATAAAGGCAAATAAACTGTAACGTTGGTTTTTAGAGATAATTTTGTAGTTTGTGTATTTTATGTAGGCAATTTGTATGTGCGTCTGTTTGCAACCACAACTATATGTGGACTATATGTCAATACAAATTCATAAGTTGTTGGTGACATTCCAGTGAATGGGCAGACCCATGAGCAAAAACAAATGCAGTCGCTACGAATTCTACCAATTATCGTTAATCAGGAAACTGGAAATATTGGAAGGATGCAGCTACTAATAAATAAAACAAAGATGAATGATGAATGATAAAGTCTTCTCGATCATATCAAAGACACCAAGGAATAAGACAAAATTATAAAAAAAATTAAAAATGTGTAGTTTGTATAGATTGAGTGAGCAAATCGTATGTGCCCGTGTTAGTGTGTGTTCCTGGAAAGAATACAATACAAATTCTTTCCAGAACAGACATTAGCACGAGATCATGCAAACACATGCACAAAAGATTTGTGACGTGGCTGTGCATCAAAAGCCTGACTGGCACAATCGAAGTGGATCTTGCTAAAACCTTCCACCGCAGAAAAAATTTTAAGCAACCGTGCCCGCTATGCATCTCGGTCATATGGAAATAAACTTCACGCTTCCGTGTTATCCATATATCCAGGCTCGGAATTGAGGGAATCGCCTTTTATTTCACGTTTCCCATCTTCTTTGATATTTTTGCATGCTGTGTCTTCTTTCAACCTTTTTGGATACTACAGCTATCATCCGACACTGGGCGAGAACTGTTTGCCAGGCGCAGATCACTTAGTTGAAGAACATATCGAATACCATGTCGTCCGATGCGCAATCGAATTGTGCGCCATCGTCAGGTCTATGGCTGATCGGTATTCACCAGTCCCAAAAGTGGCTATACACTCTATCAACGTTGATTCGTGAACTTATTATCTATCATATTTCGTTGACCAAGCATTGAAATTGCCTGCAATCATTGTCAGCGTTCTTGCCCTGGCCTCCGTCTCGAACTCCGTTATGAGCCGTTCAAACTGGTTTAATTCCAGGCTTGGGGCCAAATGTCGTTTACTTTAACCGACATAAAACCAGAAGGAGGAGTTGAAGCTCTACTTTGGGGCATCTTCCCGCCCTCGACCCATTTGGTGGATATGAAAATTGCATCTGAGACCAAATCATGTCCTCTCATCTTGCGATAATCTTCAAATAAGAGGACAAGATCGAGTTGTTGCTGTTTTTGCATCTTGTTGGTGCTGCACAATCATGCACCGTGCAAGACATCCATCCGATGCGAACTCTTTGTCAGCTCAGAGCTTTTTTGGCGTCAGCAACACACAGCATGATGAAAACCGTCTGCATAACACGGCGAACCTTTCCAATGTCCCGGACCAGTGACTCATCTGGGCGGCGCACATCACATTGTGTATGAAGAGCGTCGCACACTTCCGCAGCTTATGTGCTTTCGTCCAAATTCCAAAGTTGAATGGTAACCATGTGCGTTTTTAGCTAGCTTCTGCTCAACCACCGTCTGGTACAAGTGAAGTGGCTGTAAATTCTACTTATTGTCAATAGTCCAAAAACTTAAGAAACAATCTCTACAAATATTTGAAGACCGACACATTAGAAGAATGCTTCTTTATACCAATAAATAAATAAACCAATGTATGATGAAGAATACAGTTTTCCTGATCATATCAAAGACAACAAGGAATATGACAAAATTATGAATGAATTCAAATTAAAATAAAATCTTGTGTGAATGATTGAATTACACATTCTGTGTAAATTTCAACTCTGTGATGGACGGACAACTCGTTGGCACCCTTTGGCTACGTTACCCTAAAAAGCAGCAGAAGGCAGAATATGTAAACATTTTTAACAAATCATAATGATAAGGAAACAAAAACAAAGAATATGGACAAATACTAACAAACAAAATATATCATGTGTTAAATTATATATAAGTACTAGATGTCCCAGCACCGGTTACTAAAACTAAAAACAAATATAAATGTATTTCTAAAAAAAACAAAAAAAAAAAACAAAAAAACTACAATACACACAGCCGATCTTGTCCCGCTCCCCATGAACAACACATATACACAAAGAAAAGAACAAAGATCGCAATAGTTTTGAGGGGAAAAATGCAACAATAACAAAACTTTTCTGTGCTAGGCTTTGGAAAAACTTAAAAAAAACTGAATCCGGAAAAAAAGTAGATTTATCTTTCAGAATTTAAAAAAAAAAAAAACAAATAAGAATGCAACTTCATTCATTATCATTCATTTGTAGTTTTAAACAAAATTATTAAAATCGCTTCAGTATATTTTGCGCCAAATAAAATAAGAATCTCTAGATCGGCATGATTTTCCCCAACATCTTCAACAATTATTGATAATATTTCAGCTAATTTAAACCTTCCTCCGTCCACTGCTGAAAACCGCATCAAAATCTGTTCGGTATTTTTTGAAATAATGGTGTTCACACAGATGCGGCTGGGTGACTTTGCTTTATAATATGTAAGGATGTTTGTTTATTTTTCGTGCTCAATTTGTATGTGCGCGTCTTTGCTACTTTTCATATATGTCGATAATATATTCATAGATGATTAGTAACAATGACACGAGTATGCAAATGTTACTTGAAGAACTGAAGTAATAATAATTGCAAGTATTGAAACAACGAAATATCGGAAGAATGCTTCTACCGACAAATAAGACAGCGAATGATATATGATACAGTTTTCTGGATCATAATAAAAACAATGAGTAATAGGACAAAATTATAAATAAATTAAAGATATTTAGTTTGCATAGTTTGAGTGAGCAAATTTTATGTACGCGTGTTTTGTGTATGCTTCCGGAAAGTATTCAATAAAAATTCTTTCAAAAAAAGAGAACAGGAAAACGCATGCACAAAAGAAAAATGAAGTAGTTGCGAATTCTACCAAGTGTCGTTAATACAAAAACTGATGTAACAATCACAACAAATATTGTGAGACCGAAACACGGAAAAGATCCTTCTTCATACCAACATGTAAAACAAGGAAAAATGAATGATACAGTTTTCTGGATCATAATAAAGACAGCAAGGATTATGATAAAATTATGAATGAATTAAAATGATTAAAAAGGATCAGAAGCAAAAATTATGGAGAAGCACAAATAATCATTGAATCTCGCTTGTTAATTTAAAGATAAATATGTAGTTTGTGTATTTTTGGTGCGCAATTTGTATGTTCGTGTATTTGTAACCATTTAGATATGTCGATAATATATTCATAAGTGAGTGGTTACAATTACACGAGCATGCAAACAAATACGCAAAAAACAAGTTGTGTGGCTGCTTTGAAATGAAGGCAGCGATTAATTCTAGAATTGAAAATAATCGAAAACTGAAACAACATTCCCTTGGACAATTGAAACACCGAAACATAGGAAGGATACTTCAGCATACCTAACTGAATTAGAGTACCCAAATAGAGTTATTTTTAAAACAGCTTTATCTTAAAATATTCGTTTTATTCAATATTTTCATTAACGATTTTCCATATCTCATTAAACATTCTTAAGTCCTGAAGTATGCTGGTGATGTAAAGTTATGCTTGTTATTTGTTAACAGCTACCATATCAAGAATCACACACCTGAACCTGTCACTAAATTTACTGCTCTAGATGTATGGATGGATCCAAAGCTGCATTTCGGAATGCATATTTCGCCTTTTATTAATAAAGCTAGAGATGTCTTAGTATATATTAAACTTTGGTTTAATCATCCCTATATTATTATTATATTATTTTTAGACCAAACCCACAATTTAAACGTATAGTGACAGCATTGAATCTGTTCAAAAACAATTCTTGCTTTTTTCATTGCGTAAATTTTAGTGGGATCCTTATATTAACCTTCCTTCATAGCATTGCCGCCTTTAGCTAATCGACTTACCTAAATTGTCAAGACGTAGAGCGAATTTTGGTGTCACGTACTTGCACAATTTAAATGTTGGCAGTATGTACTCCCCATTTTTGCTTGGTAACATAAATTTTAATGTTCCATAAAGGGTAACACGAAATTTGTAGCCTATACTTGATGATACCTGTAGATATATATGCTTTCAAGATGATCCATTTTCGTGTTTTAAGTCTATCCTACAACCTACATTACGAACTGGTATCAATAAGTGTACTTCTTCTGCTCAGTTAAAATTCAATCTTTTAACTCGACTTAGCACATTCTTTCTAGTATTATTATCTTTTCATAATTTTTTGATAAGTTCATGTTTTGCATGGGCACAATACGCCTTAAGAGGTTTCATATTTTTGATCTCCTTTGCAGATTATAATTTGTAATTCTTTTTCAGTTTTTTATTAGTAATTTTTAGAGGTAATCTCCTTCAATCAATCAACTTTTGTTTTGTCTCGAGAAAATATGTTGAGTGTTAATATTATTAGAAATTGTTTAAGGTCGCCATTTGGTATGCAGTAAAAAAACATTGATGTTTAGTTTATGTTTATGTTGCATGTCCACTTAATCAAGAAGTTCATTACCGAAGCGACTTGTGGTCGATACTTTGTCTTTCTCTGTTTTCAATGGACCCCAGCTCGTGCGGTTTCTGGGGGTAAAGTGACGTGGGATATAGTAGTAGTGTAATGAAAAAAAAAAAAAACCATATGAATCAATAACAACTTCTAGACTTGACCATATCCAAATTTATCTTTAGCCAATGAAAGACCTACATTCAGGCTTAGTACACCTATATAAATATATTTGAAAGTGATTTTGTAACCCAAGACACAAATATTTTAACGAAATAAACCAAAGTCATAAAGTCATTAACCAATGATGTAACCACAAAATTCCACTGAAACCATTTTTTTGAATTTACTTAAGACCCTACATTAAACAATGTAAATGATGTAACAACGTGCAATCCAAGAGAAAATGAAAATACAAATTAAAATATTCGTGGAGTAAGATTTTTGACCATCGCTTTCGTTCAATATACAAATATCAAAGGCCAGCAACTCTTTATTTCTCCGGCAGATCTAGTAATAAACTCCGATCATTACAAGGAATATATATGTTTACATATCGAAAATACATTTAAGATCAACTTTGAATGCAATATTGGCAAATCATTAGGTATGGTAATAGAGCTTCTCACAAAAACACTCAAACGCCATATTTCGATCCAGATATTCTCCGTCTCAATAGAAAAAAATCAGTTATCATATGGTACACGATGATAAATGCCAAGAAGAGGCTTATAAATATGAGTCTCAGTATAAGTGAAAGTGAAAGAAACAAATTTTGTATCTAATGATAAATTTGAAATCTTCTTTGGTGATATGATTTGTGCTTGCTTAAGTATGTGGACTAGTATATGTCGATACATATTCATACTTTGGCAGATACAAACATACCATCAGATTAAAACATGCTCTGATAAGGGAACAACTTTGCAAAAAAGATAGACGAACACAAATAATCATTGCATCTTATGTGTTAGTTTATAGATAAATTATGTAAAGTTTGTATTTTTTCGGGCTGCAATTGCTATGTCCGCGTGTTTGTGTCTGCTTTTTTTTTTTTTTTAGATGTAAACACAAATTCATTCGAAGCAGATCTCAAACACTCGAGCATGCAAACATATAAGCAAATAAAGCTAAATTGCAATAAAGGTAGCCATAAATTCCACCAATTGTCAATATCTATATATTGGAAGGATTCAGCAACGAACAAATAAAACAAAAATTAATGATGAATGATGGAGTTTTCCCGATCATATCAAGCAACAGCAAAGAATATGATAAAATTATAAATAAATTAAAAATGTTTAGTTTGTGTAGTTTGAGTGAGCAAATTGTATTTGCGCGTGTGTAGTGCATGTTTTACGAATGAATATAATACAAATTCATTCTAAAACAGACACTAGCACGAGAACAGGCAAACACATGCTCAAAAGAAAAGTTAAGTAGCTGCGAATTCTCCAATCCAAGGTGTCGTTAATACAAAAACTGAAGTAACAAGCACCACAAATATTGTGACACCGCAATATCGGAACAATTATTCAACATACCACCAAATAGAATAAATAAAGATGAATGATACATTTTTGTCGATCATAATAAAGACCACAAGGAATATGACAAAATTCTGAATTAATTAAAATAGATAGAATTAAAAAGAATCAGAATCAAGAAAAATAGACAAACTCAAATAATCATTGTGTCTCATGTGTTAATTTTGAAGATAAATATGTACAATAGATTGTTTATTTTTGGTGCGCAATTTGTATGTTCGTGTATTTGAAACCATTTATATATGTCGATAATATATTCATAAGTGAGTGGTTACAATTACACGAGCATGCAAACAAATGCGCAAAAGACAAGTTAAGTGACTAAGAATTCTAATAAGTGTCGTTAATCCAGAAACTGAAGTAACAATCACTGCAAATATTGTGACACTGATATAGTGGAAGAATGATTCTACCAACAAATAAAACAAAAAATGATGAATGATACAGTTTTTTCAATCATATTACCCACACAACAAGGAATATGACAAAATTCTGAATGAACTAAAATGATAAGGGATCAGAAGCCAAAGAGATGGATAAACACAAATAATCATTGTATCTTATGTGTTAGTTTAAAAATAAATATGTAGTTTGTGTATTTTTGGTGCGCAATTTGTATGTGCGCGTCCTTATTACCATTTTCATATGTCGCTAATATATTCATAGTTAAGTGATAAAAAGGACACGATCATGCAAACAAATGCGCAAAAAAGAAAATGAAGATGCTATGAATTCTACAAAGTGTCGTTAATTGAAAACTTTAAGTAACAATCACTGCCAATATTGGAAAACTGAGTGATCGGAAGAAGGTGAAAAGATGTACAAACGCATAGTGTATCTTATGTTTTACAATAAAGATATACTTGTAGTTTGTATATTTTTGGTGTGCAATTTGTATGTGCGCGTGTTGGTCTCTGATTTATTGGGTGTCATTACAAATTCATTCTAAACAGATCATCAACATTCGAGCATGCAAACACATGCGCATAGTGAATATTTTGCAATGAATGTTGCCATAAATGCCATCAATTGAAAACTAAACCAACAATCTCAATAGGCATAACTTAACATCGGAAGGATCCAGAAAAGACCAAATAAAACATAGATGAATGATGAATGATGAATGATTGAGTTTTCTCAATCATATGAAAGACAGCAAGGAATAGCATAAAATTATAAATAAATTCAAAATGTTTAGTTTGTATAGTTTGAGTGAGCAAATTGTATGTGCGCGTTTTTGGTGCGTGTATCTCATGTGTTAGTTTAAACATAAATATATAGTTTGTGTATGTTTGATGCGCAATTTGTATGTGCGCGTCCTTGTTACCATTTACATATGTCGCTAATATATTCATAGCTAAGTGATAAAAAGGACACGAGCATGCAAACAAATGCGCAAAAAACAAAATGAAGATGCTACGAATTCTACAAAGTGTCGTTAATTGAAGAATTTAAGTAAGAATATTGGAAAACCGAGAGATCGGAAGAAGGTGAAAAGATATACAAACGCATAGTGTATCTTATGTTTTACAGTAAAGATATACTTGTAGTTTGTGTATTTTTGGTGTGCAATTTGTATGCGCGCGTGTTGGTGTCTGATTTATTGGGTGTCATTACAAATTCATTCTAAACAGATCATCAACACTCGAGCATGCAAACACATGCGCATAGTGAATATTTTGCAATGAATGTTGCCATAAATGCCATCAATTGTCAATAATCGGAAAACTCAACATAGAATCTCTATTGGAATAACTGAACATTGGAAGGATTATGACAAAGAATGAAGAATGATAGATTTTTTTTCTTTTTTCGATCATATTAAAGACAATACAAAATAAGGAATATTGTAGTATGAACGAATCAAAAAGCCAAGGGAACAGAAACAAAAAATTTTGACAAACACGAATAATCAACGCATCTTATTTGATGGCATTAAGATAAACTGTGTGGAGATTCTGTATTTTTGGTGCGCAATTTGTATGTTCGCGTGTGCGTGTCTGTTTTCTTGTATGTCAATACCAATTCATTCTTAACACATCACCAGCACTCGAACATGCAAACACACTTGCAGAAGATTAAATCAGCTTTAGAAGCACTGATGTGTCCTGTGTCAACTGTTAATAATCGAAAAACTGAAGCAAAATACCCTAAAAATATTGGAACACGGAAACCTAGGAAGATTGCTGTTACCAAAAAATTAAAAGAAGACAGCATCAACATCACTAACAAGAAAAAGACTTACAAATAGACTGAGAATAGTGACTCAACTTCAGAAGAAGGATAACAGAAAATGGAAACGAACAATATTTTGACGAACCTTTGCAATTTGCAGGTAATATCTGTCATCAGGGATCATGACACAATATGATTTTTATACTACTTGATGCCTTTCACAAGAATGATAGTATTTTTCTGATCACAGGAAAATAAAATTTGTCAAAGTTGTGTTCAAATTCAAATGATATGGGAACAATAATAAAATTAAAAAAAAAAATAGCATTGCTTCTCATGACTTCCTTTAAAAATATATTTTTACTTTGTGTAATAAGTTTGAGCGATTTTTATGTCCGTAAGGGAGGGGTTGCCTCTGTATGTGGACTTTGCGTCGATACGCATTCATACATTAGTTAGTCTCATAGATGCGAGCAGAGAAGACAAGTTAAGTGGCTGCTCTGCATTTAATGGCTTCGATAAATTCTACCAACTGTCAATAATCGGAAAACTCTAGCAACAATCCCTACGATTTTTGGGATATTGAAACATCGGAATGATGCTGCTACCAACAAATGAAACAACATCAACATCGACAAACAAGAAATAGACATACAGACAGATAGGCAGATAGAGATACACACACACACATATAGAGAGAAGAGCGATACCAACAGAAACAGAACAGGAGAAGGCGAAAATGGAGACGAGAATACAATGAACTTAATTCAAAATATTGTTTGTTGCCCATTGGCAGTTTCAACAAATGACATTGATTTACAAACAAAACGAGTCAGAGGACGGATATTGACACAATAGTACGTCGTAAGTTGTATAGTAAGAAAGCACAGTATGGAACGAACTGAAGGAACGCATGCCAAAGGACTAAAAATAGGCCGTCGCAAAAAAATTGAATGTCCAAAGAGAAGAGTGATGGGTGTGTATGTGTCTGTGTGTGTGTGTGTGTATGTGGATGATGGCGAAAGCGAAAGGTTTCCGTTGTAAAGAGAATGAATGTTATGTCAAAGTTTGAAAGGCAATTTAGAACGCCATGAGAAACACTTGTCACAGGCGGCAGCAAATATTGGAAAACGAACAAAAATCCAATAGACAACTGACAGACAGATAAGCAAAAATCCAGAACTCAGGTATTACCATCTACAAGTTTCCACAATATTATGTTACAGACAAGAAAGAAACAGTAATAACGATGACGATGATGTGGATGGTGATGTGGATGGTGTTGATGATAATAAACGTTAATGCACTTTTATATGATAGCGTACATACATATGTATGCATAGATGTGCATGTATAGATTTGAGTGATATACTCATATATGCTAGTGATTGTATCTAGAATGTTGTTGCTGAAGGCATCTTTTGTTGCTTACCAGTTCAGTTCAGTAGCATTTGAAGGCGATGAATGGATGCATCCTACATCCTACATACCACATCAGGAACACCAACAAAAACGCAACAATAAGAAGAACAAAGATGATGATGATGATGATGATGACAAAGCACTTAGCGAGAGCATTAGGTACGATAATGATAGACAACAGATGCACAGATACTTTGCCTTGTCAACCTTGTAAAGTAGGCAAACGATTACAAAGAAACCAATTATGTACTTCAATACAATATGATGATGACAACGATGTTGATAAGGATGATGCTGATGATGATGGCATCAATGGAATAAAATGCAGAAAGCTTAGCAAGCCAAGAAACAAAAATAAAAAAAAAAAAAGTATAGAAATCAAGGAAATGAAAGAAGTAAACATAAAAACAAACGCGACGATATTCAGTTCTTCAAACTTACACTAAGACAAACAGTAAAAGGAATAAAAGAGAATAAAAGGAGCGTGTCATCTTGGAGCCATTTCAATGTGATAGTAACAGTGAAAACAATGCAGTTAAAGAATATTGTAAATACTCAGCATCAAACAAACAAACATAGAATCACAGAGATTGAATGTGTGTGATAGAGGGGAAGAGAAATAAAG
Organism: Amiota albilabris; assembly: GCA_037040105.1. Taxonomy (NCBI): domain Eukaryota; kingdom Metazoa; phylum Arthropoda; class Insecta; order Diptera; family Drosophilidae; genus Amiota; species Amiota albilabris. The sequence goes on along the minus strand of JBANCV010000726.1, from coordinate 14,231 downwards.
GAAAGAATCTATTCGTTAAAAAGAAAGAAGATAAAAACTTGATATGCTTTCCTTTTTGAGGCTTACATGAGCTCAGCAACAGCAACAGCAACAGCAGCAGCAGCAACTGTCAATGTGACGAAAATAACAAAAAATGATAAAAAATTCAAACAAATTTTCAAGATTATTCTAGGTTCGACTTTACACAAAAGATTAAATACACTTCAAGCAATTACAATTGTAATAATATAATTCCTTCCTACGAAGGAATACTTTGGTGGTGGCGTAGGGATTAACGGGATTTGAGGGGATAGGGGGATTTTTAGTCGGTAGGCTAATGGAATCCGAAATAACTTATGACACGGGTCATGGGTCATGAGTATCTTTCGAAGATTTTTAATTTTTACCTCCTTGTTCGCATAGTTTTAAATTTAGGTAGTCCATGTGGGACCAACATGGGATGGCGGATGTCTGGACCCATATCTCAATGATCTTATAATAAATCTTAACTGAAAAAGAAGATTTTAAGGCAGGCCGGAACTGACAATCCACATATGCAATCCACCAGAGATTGAAAATAGTTTAATTCTCATTTATTCATATTATTTTTGTTAATATAAATTTTGATTATTATTGGCTAAACACTTTTCAACTTTGCTTTATTATTTGTTCATACGTTCATATGTAGTATGTACTTATATTAGATACATATATCTATTAAGTTTGTCATACAGTTGAACCTCGATTATTCCGATCTCAATCAATCACTTCAATACTGGATAACTGAGTAGTTGATTTTATATCTTTGTTATCCGTGAATTCCTTTATTATGTTAACAGTGAATGTCATCGGTGCATGTGTCACCTATACAAAATAATTATCTCTATTTCGTGTAATCCGGATGACAATCGAGGTTCAACTGTATATAGAACTTATTTTTACAATAATTTTTTCTTTTTCTCATTTTTCGCTTCATGTGAAAAATCATATTTTTCCACTTCGATAAGATTTGATGGCATTAAACCAGCAAAGAAAAAAAACAAAAAAAAAAAAAAAAATATCAGGAAAAGAAAAAAAGGAAAAGCAATGAAAAGTTGCTTCTTAGTTTGGTTTTCCATTTCCTTTTCGTTTTCATTTTTCTTTTTATTTGTTTTTATTTTATGTGTGAGTAGATTTTTGGCAACCAAATGTTGCATATACGTACGTACAACGTACAACGTACATACATTTAACCTGACCTGACCTGGCCTGGGGTTGCAGCATCCAAAGTAGCAAAGTAGCGTCGTCTGGACTAAGTTGAGTTGCTTCTACTGACGCGGTCTATGTTGTTATCAAACATCTTTTTTAAATCGTAAACTGCTTTCGGCAAGTTAGTTAAAGTTAGTACCAACAAAATAATAATAACAGGATCAACAAGACGAAGAACAGAAAGTAAAACTGGCAACTTGCCAAAATAGTACTATAAATGATGTTAAGAAAGAGTTCGAAATGCTAAGGGACATAAATGAAACCTAGCGGTTTGCCAACTTCATTTTTTCTTTTATAGACTTTGCTCTTCCACTCAGGATCGTCGCTTGGTATTCCCAACTTAACTCATTTCAACTCAACTCAACTCAACTGAATTCAACACTCAACACAACACAACATAACGTAGTATAACTTAACTTAACTTAACTTAACTTAACGTAACGTAACGTAACGTAAAGCTACGCAACTTAACTTACTGGTTCAGTTTAGTTGCGTTGAGTTGAGTTCAGTTTAGTTCAGTTTAGTTTGAATCTTTATATTTGGGCAACGAACGCAAAGCATCAATTTCAAAAAGCTAAAGAGAAGACACACATTTTTTGTACTTAGTTTATGTATGTATGTATGTATGTATGTATGTATGTATATACATATAATATACATATATGCACAGTTAGCTATAGTTGGCAACAACTTTTGAAGCAAACCAAACCAAACCACACCGAACTAAACCGAACCAAAACTGAGCCAAACTAAACTGAATTGAACTAATGGCGTCGTCGCGGTTGCACATTTGTCTGCAATACTTTGGTTCACATAGATACTAACACCCACACACACACATACAAACAAACACACAGCCAATCACACACAAGCACACACAATTGTAAAAAAAAAGAAAAAAAAAAAAGAAAATTTCATGTCCGTTTTTTTTTTTTTCTTACTTGTAATCTGTGATGAGCCAAAATGTATGGATATAATAATAGAAATGATGGTAAAGAAAGGAAAAGAAAGGAAATGAGGGGTTTACATCATTTTGTCTGGCGCCTAATGGCTTTCGGCACGTTGCCAATTTCACACGATTTCTAAAACTTTACTCTAGCTGATGTTATTGCTGATATTGTTGTTGTTGTTGTTGTTGTTGTTGTTGTTGTTGTTGTTGTTACAGTTGTACAACAACAAATCTAAATGATTAATTGCATTAATATACAGTGGTCGATGGCCAAATGAAAAATACTTATGTGTGTAATTAAGCAAATAACAGCGAAATGAAAGGATTAATCTTAAATAAATAAAAAATAGTTCACATAATTGAATTATGTACATATTTTACTCTATTCAATTTATAATTAATTATTATTATTAATTACCTATTCTCTTTGAAGATCCAATCAATTGCATTCGCTTGAAAACAACACACTTTTTCCACTCCGAATGAGGCAAGTATCAACTACTTGTGTAGGTGACAAAAACTATTAAACTCGCAATTAGTTTTAGATGTTCGAAAATAAAAAAAAATTAAAAAAAAAAGTCAAATCAGTATCATATGGTTGATTATCAAACACCACAATTCAACGTTTGTGAGAGCTTGTTGTTATTGTTGTGGTATCGGCGGTTCATTTTCCTCAAATAATTAAACATTTATGGCAAACAAACAAATGATTGTAAATGATTGTGATATTCAGAATTGATCGTCCTTCAACTGATTGGTTTGAATAGCTTTGAGTGTGAACAACTTATGTTGGATTTGGACAACATACAATGTTTTACACCATTTGTCAAGATAGGAGTATATCCTTTTGAATGATCTTTGCATAATGCAGTATACAAAGTGAACAAATCTTCTTAACGATCAATTGTGTAGGCAATATTGAATGTACATTGGTAAGGCCTACGAATATTTCTAACTCTCTAGAAGTAAAGATCTTGATATATCAACAATTAATCTTCGTCGGTCAGCGAACGGAGGCCACTTATATTGTACATACTATGGTTTTAGGTGGTGCTTCATTGCCAAAAATCAAATTAAGTTCATCGATGCTCTCTCGTTGAGATAAATTACATCGAAAGTAATAAAAGATAATCGCATGAAAATGTTCGCGATGCAGATAGCGGATTTGATCAAGTAAAACTAGTGTTTTGAGGAAGACACTGGTTTGTGTCACCTTTTCAATGCTCATAAGTTTCGCTCAAATGCATTAAGAGAGACATTTTCAGGTTAAGCAGCAATTAGTGCAAAGTCAATTGCATGCACTTTACCAAAAGCGCAGATGGATAGATACATAACACAAAGAAGGCATAATATGTGAAGTGGAAAAGTGACTTTCATTCGCCCTTATTGACAATCATTTGGCGTTGACTCGATACAATACCAGTTGACTTTTACAAACGAAGTAATAGGCTTTTATGTGAGGTGAGACGTTAAGAGCAAGAAAGCGTGACAGGAACATCTGTTGTTGTAACTGTCATTTGTCTTGAGTTCAGTTTATTGTTGTAAGTACTTTATGAATCAAAACTTAGAAATGACAACTAGGATTGACCAATTCCGAAACATAAAATTGTTATTTTTATTGTTTTCAATTTTTTATTTTTTATTTTCTATTTGATGTTGAGCTTGACTCTATGCCTATTAATTTGGGTATTGAGTATATTGTACATATTGTTTATTCAAAAAATTTCCAAATTTGTTTCCCATTGCTTTTCTATTTTATTTTATTTTATTTTCTACTTGTTGTGTGTATTCAAAGAACTTTTATTACTGCTTTTCGTTGCTTGTCTATATAGGTATTAGATCTTGGTTTGGACTTATCTACTTGTTTTTGTCGATGCTGCTTGGAAGTACATTTATGACAGTGATTAGTTACACAGAATACTCAAGTTAACTAGTGATCGATATTGCCAGATTTAGTTATGGAAGTCACAAGTCTAATTGAAATACGACTGATGATGTCGGTATTCCTTTAATAATAATAGAATACAAGACTAACGAATTTTAAAAGAGCAAGCTCTATAAGTTGTTACATAAGGGACGAAAACTTTTCTATTAAATGCAACTTGTTGTCAATTTGGTAAAACAAAAGCATTCTCACTTTTACTGATCAAAATTTATTATTGACTAAAATTTATTATTGTCCTGCTCATATGTATATTGATTTGCTTGCCTTGTACTTATAAATATCTTTCTTTTCAGATTGTGCCTGATTGCTGCTTGGGTGTTGTCTATATTGTACTGTAATTCAGGTAAGTAATAATGTGATCAAGTATTCCATGTTGGAATAATTTTTAGTTCTGTTTCCCATTGCTCATAAATTTTAGATTTTTTTTTGGTAAAGAACCTTGTTTTTAATGATATTTTTAAATACATTTATTATTGTGTATTTAGTAAAATAATGAATACCTTTTTCAGTTTGTTGCATTGATGTATTGTTGGGTCCGCAAGTGCAAGCATATAATTTTACGAACTTACAAAAAATATTGATATAACAGTTAACTAAAAGAAAACAGTACTAATCTAATACCAGCAAGAAGAGTATATTCGACTATGCCGACGATGCAATACTCTTTACGCATGCCGTATAACATATTTTTTCTGTCTGGGAAATATGCGATTCAGTAATCCTAGGATATTGAAATTAACTTGATGAATATGGATCAGAAACGTATAGTGACCAAATTTCAATATGATAACACAAAAAATAAAAAAGTTTGTATGGGAGGTACCCCTTATAGTGGTCCAATTTGGCTGATTCCGACAAAATTTCTCACTTGCTCAAAAACTGAGGGTCTAGCTGGCATACATACAGACAGACCGACAGACAGATGAACATGGCTAGATCAACTCGTCTCGTCGCGTTGATCAAAAATATGCATACTTTATGCAGTCTACGATGTATTTTTCTATGAATTACAAACTTAATGATAAACTTATAATACAATTATATATATTCACTACGCGAAGAATATAAACATTGCTAGCTGTGCACTGTACTTGATTTTCGGCTATGGTGCTTAGATACTATGCAACTTTATCGGTGTACTGCATCTCGCTTATATCTCTATCCATGCCAATGATTCAAAAACTAGGTAAGATGATATCAAACGGTTAACTTTTGGCTTGTTGTCGGTCGTTGAATTCTTTTCAGGCTTAGTTTTTATCTATCTAAAATTTATCCGCCCTTACTTTTTGAAGCACAACAACCCTGCTGTGAAACTGATTCATGATGCTCTTTACAGTGAATAAGGTCAAGTCATGTTTGAAGGGTGATTAGAAAACATGAAAATATCATCCTATAATGTTCATTGGCTTATTTGCATTCATATTACTAAATGTTGAATAGAAGTAATAATTAAAAAAGTGAATGCCATATTTTATTTTCTTATATTGTGTTACAAAATTGTGCATTTAATTCAAGCGACCAAACCCAAAACAATCGTAATGATGGAATATGAAATCTGTGACTGCAAATTTCAACTTTCTATGGCCTTGAGTACCAACAAATTTCATTCATCTCAATGCAATTCGATGTTATGAGTATATATCCCAAGTATATGAAACCAAAGGGAAGACAAGTTAAAAGGATTTCGAATGCAAGTAATTTACATATTGACATGTACCATATATTTTCTTTTAACTAAATTCTGCATTATTTTTATCAAAGTTTTTTTTTAGCATATTAAATTTAGTCTTCTTTTCTCCATCTCTATAAATCTGCATTTGCATCTGCATCTTCATATCCATATCCAATGACATACTTTTGTTTTGGATAAAAAATGAAAAAAATCCTAATATTTTGTCCATTTTTTAAATCATTTTTCGTTGGCGTCAAAATTGTTTCCTAGAGCGGAAGTAAATCACACCCAAGGGTATATATATATATGTATATATGTATGTACTATATATGCATATAGTGCACGTATAAAATTGGTACATAAATGTAATCTCAGTTTATATTTTACTCATAACAAAACAAAACAAAAAATATTGTAGAAATAAAAATTTAGTTTAGCTTTAACAAAAAAAAAAAAAAAAATGTTTACTAAAGACAAAATAACAAAAAAGGAAACAAACCTATCAGTGGTATTAACTGTATATGCCACTATTTGTTTATCCCTGTGTATATATGTATATTATTTGTGCATATGTGTCCCCTGTCCCCCCCCTTCCAAAGTAATCTTCCCAGCAAATTGCTGAAACAGTCAGTCAGCAGCGCTCAGTTGCTTGTTAGAATGGCATTTTTTAATTAATTTATGTTACCACAAAATATTTTTATTTCACCTCATTTTGGTAGAAAAAAAAAAATAAAAAATACAAAACAGTTTTCTAACACTAGTATCATTGGCACCATTTCCATTTTCATTTTCATTTTTTTTGTTGTTAACACAGAACAATAAAGAAAAAACAAAAATTCTAAAACAAAAAATTTGTTGATCAAACCAAAAAAAAAAAAAAAAAAAAGGAGTCGCCGTCGTCGTACAATTAATGTTACCCACAAAGGCTGGAGGTGCCCCATAGCGTTACAACAAATTATATGGAAAATTGCGAAAATTTTATTGTTGTTGTTGTTGTTGTTTCTGTTGTATGTTGTGAATGAAACAATAAATAAAAATATTTTTATAAAAAATTGAGCAAATATTTGCAAAACAATTTGCGCATGTTTGCATTATAAAAAATTGTGCAGCCAACAACAATTCATTTCACAATCACATTCTTCTTTTTTCTCGTCAGTTTTTATACTCTTCACGTTGTTAATAGTATTATAAGTTTGTCGTGAAGTTTGTAATGCAAAGAAGGAGACATCGTAGGCCCCATAAAGTGTATATATTTTTGATCAGCGCGACAAGACGAGTTAATGTAGTCGTACCCGTAGTCCCTCAGTCAGTTGAGTTAGAAAACTGAAATGCACAAAGCTTCCTTTCGTAGCTTTCGCAGCATATTTGTCGAAATCAGCCGAATTGGACCTTTAGGAGGGGTACCTACATAAGCCACTTAAATTTCAAGATTCTCTCACTATCAGGTGGGGAAACACCCATACTGAGAACCTTCCTAAATTCCTCTTCTTAATAGAAAAACTTTTTTGTTTTTTGTACCATCACCTTGAAATTTGAACACAATTGGTTTCTGATCCATATTCTTTAACCATGTAAATCCTAGATCCTAAGATTACTGGATCGCATAGCTCTCATACAAAAAACTTTCTCTAAAGGACGCGTGATGAGTATTACATCTGCGGCATAGTCAAAGATACCCTTCTTTAAATTTTTTTTTTTTTTTTTTTGTTTTGTATCATTTTCCAGTACTTCATTTCATGGAATTTCACTTTACTTTATTGTTCTTCTCTTCCATTTGTGGTTTTTCTCCGTTTTTTTTTTTTTTTTTTTTTGTTGGTTATTTGCCATGAACTATTTTTATTTCTATTGTGTAAATTTCTATAAAAAATTGCAAAATTAAACAGGAAAAATGATGAGATATCAAAAGTTATAGAATAAAAAAAAAAAGAAAAAAAGAAATAGGATGTGTGTGTGTGTGTCTCTCCATCTCTGTGTGCTGATGATGTATGTAAATAAATACGAATACGCATTTTTAAAGGGGTTAGATTTAGGAGTATTGCCCTACAAAACACACAAATCCAGTTATTATAGTTATTTGCAAGTATATATATTGATCATGTCAGATCAGATCAATGCTAATTCCCTTAAAGGAATCAAAAATTCAATCTATCCTACAAATACTTTTATTTTTATTGTATGATTCTTTTGAAAAGGTTTTATCTAAATGTAACTACTAGACATTCAACGCATAATGGTTTCCTATATGACTATTATAATATAAATTTAACCTGTTTATAACTGATATGCAAAATCAAATAATCTATTACCCGGAAGAAACAAAAGAAAGTATTAACACACAGTTACAGAATGTTTTTATAGCAATTGCAAGATACACAAAAAGTTGGCATCTGACAGTAATTATTAATAAATGCAAAATTATCCTAATTCGCCTCTCTGTCAAGTACTGCAACTTCAATGTAAGGAAAAACTAGAAATGCTTTGGTATGCATTGCACTTTAACGAATAATCCACAACCCTTGGCAAGCATGGTCAAATAACTACGTTTTATCTCGACAAATTCTTGTATTTTAATAACCACGTATTATAAAAAGTAAGGAAAGCATTCTTTAGATATGAATACCTGTTTTTTTAAAAACGCATAAACACAAGGGTCAGACACATGGAAGGAATAAGACTGTTCTAAAGAATATGCTGGCTAAACAGAACCCCATCAATTTTACAAAATAGTTTTCTGTGAACACTTAAAGGCAAAAAGAGGTCGCCATAATGTATCAACAAGATTAACATGGCCGCATGAATTCATGTGAAGGCCTTTACGCAAATTGCCCATATATAGAATATATGCAGTCTATGTCGCTCTGAGAATTTTTTTGTAATCCAAAGCATTTACACAAACATTTGAACACTTTAAGAGTCAGACAGAAGCTACTAAATATTTAAATATCCCGAGGACTTATCCCTTGCCTTGGAAAACAGGAAGCATTAACACGAAACTCAATTTCTGCTGGTCGGATGTAATTGCTGCGCTCCGCTCCCAGTGTCATCAAGTTCTTAGAAGATTCCACCGGAGCGGAAGAAAAAACTCTGACTATCGCGAAACCCTTATTCTCCGCGAGGAGTTCATGCGAAGTCTCAACTCAACAAGGAGATCTGTAAGAGTAAGCAAGATACCTTCGCAGGCTGCTAGGGGAAGTGGATCAGAATCACTAGGGCATTGCGTAGGTACAAAGGCCTCTCTAATATCTCTTCATTCGTTGCTCTCATAGACAAAATAGTTGCCAGCCTCTTCCCGACAAGGGGATTGCTGAGGATACTTCCACCACTTGATGTTGTAGATGATGATATACCTCCTTTCAGCAGGTCAGAGCTAGAAGCTGCAGCGAAAAGGGTGAAGGTGAACAAGTCGCCAGTTCTGGATGGCATTCCTAGTGCTATTCTAAAGAGAGCCATCACCTCACATTACATCCCGATAGAAGAGTATCTTTGACTATGCTATTCACGCATTCGCTAGAAAATGTTTTTGGTGTCAGTTTCAGTTTGAGTATCAACAAAGAACTCAGTTCGAGTGGCACTTTGTTGTACAATTGCTATTTATAAGTTTGTTATTTAATGTGAATTTTTTATGGGTGGTACGCCTGCTAGTAACCCTAGGATCATGAAATTTACATGGTTGATGGATATGGTCCAGAGCCTTATAATATTCAAATTAGTTCAGTTTAATCAAACCATAAATAACAAAGTTTTTCTAATAAGAACATTAATTTGACCTTGGTGTTTGTATGGGGGTACCCCTCCCAGTGGCCCGATTCGGCTGACTCCGACAAATGTGTTGTGCATGATAAAAAGAAACCTATGTACAAAATTTCATTTCTCTAAATCTGATGGACTAGTTTGCGTACAGACGGACAGACTGATGGTCTGCCGGACAGATTGTGATCAGCTAAATCAATGCGTCTCATCGAGCTGATCACAAATATATATACTTTATGTGTTCTTTGATGTCTCCTTCTGTGTGTTACAAAAACCATGACTGTCGTGAAGATTATAAATATATATATATATATTAGATTAATAGCATATGTACATTTATCTCTCATCAAGTTCATTTAGAATCAAAAGAAAAAGATAGCCTCTTTTTATAATGTTTGTAATTCATATTTTTAATATCGCCTTAATAACTATATACCTATGTAGATCGATGCTACCCTTTTGGTATTTTATAGTTTCTGGTACGAAGTTCATATCAGTTCTTCCATCATAAATGTAACCCATTGTTTTGTCATTGTTAATAGCATAAAAAAAAAATATATATATCATCATCAGTATCATCAGTAATCACACGTCAATGACCGTGAATGTGGGCATGAGGTCACTGATGCTGATCATGAGCACTCCTAATTTGTGGTTAAATAAAATGATTTTTGCCATGAATTATGATTGGTTTTTTATTGAATACTAAAATGATCGCGTCGTTTTAATAGATACAATCTCTGTTGTCTGTGAATATTGCTCTGATCTAAAATGGAGTATGAATCAAAAGGCATTTGTTGCTTACAAGGAAAAATAACAATAAATTAAATTTTTCTTTCACCCCAAGAACTACACTCTCTGCAAATAACACTATGACAAATCGGGTTGTTCATTAATATATGTACAATAATAAATTATTGCATAAAACAGTTGTAAGGATGGAAAAGGAGGACATTCACTTCTTATTGTATTGACTCACTAACCAAGTAACTAACTCATTTATCGATGGAAATTGCTTAAATATATTTTTAAAACCAGAAAGAAGAGTATCTTCGGCTATACGGAAGATGCAATACTCTTCACGCATCGCCTACAAAACAATTTTTATATGGGAGCTATACGATCTAGTAATCCCAGGATCATTTACCATCATTAATTTACATGGTCGATGAATATGAATCAGAAACTTATTGTGCTCAAATTTCAAGATAATAGCACAATAAATAAAAACATTTTCTAATAAGAACAAAAATTTTAGTAGGGTGTCTGATTTGGCTGATTCCATGCTGCGTATGGTACAAAAAAGAAGCTTTGTGCAAAATTTCAGCTCTCTAGCACAAAAACTGAGGGCCTAGTTTGCATACATACAGACAGAAGGACAGACGGACAGAAGGACAGACGGACAGAAAGACAGACGGACATGGCTAGATCAACTCGTCCCATCACGTTGATCAAGAATATATATACATTATGGGGTCTACGAAGACTCCTTCTTTGCATTGCAAACTTCATGACAAACTTATAATACTATTCATTACGGGAAGAGTATAAATGTATTGTAAATCACTGTAATACAAATAGAAACATCTAAATAAACTAATCAGAATATAATTAAATCGAAAATTTAATACTTCACTAAATTTAAAGGAATTAATTAATATTGTATACTATAAATTAAGAAAGATGATTTAATCTAAATTCATTTTCTTCTAATCCTCTTAGATTTTTCAAAACCGGACAGAATTTCTTGCTTGTTTGTTGCTATGAGTATTGAAATGAAATTCTATATTATTAAATCATAAAAAACTATGAAAATACTATTCGTGAACTCATATTTGTTGTATAATTATGTGTGAGTTAAGTCTTTTCAAAATTATAATTAATCTACTCGTATCTCTTAATGTTTTCCATTATCGAAATTGTTTCCTCTCTTCTTAATTAGAATTTATATTAAGTTTCTTTATTATGCTATTATTATTATTATTGTTTTATTTATTATCATTACCAAGTGTCTGAATTGTTGCGACTATATTGTATTTTATTTGTATTGAGTATTCTGTATTGTGTGCAGTGATGGATTCCTTTTCGTAGGAAGCGAGTTTTTTTGTGGCAATGTCAGATGAAAGGAGCGTTATAACCATCACTTAAAGTGCGAAGACAAAAAAAAAAAAAAAAAAAAAAAAAATAAACCCTTGTCAAGTTGTCAGTTGTTGGTAATGTTGGATTTCAATAAAATTTAAAGACAACAGGGAACTGATGAATACTAAACGGACTACGGCAAAGTACATAATATATACGCGTACATATGTATGTGTATTTTCCCAACAGCACAACAAAAAAACAGAAGATATTAAAAAAACTGTTCAAATTGCAATTGTCATGCATTAACCCTACAGAAAAATAAATAAATTGAATGAAATCGGGGTCAAATAAGTATTGTATTTTAGTTAAAAAAAAAAAAAAAAGAATATAGATTTTCGATAACTGAAAGTTTTGTGTTCCATGAAAAATTGTTGCCTGGAAGTATGCATCACTTTTTTGCTCAACAACATTTTCACAATTGAGTTACTCATTCATTGAGAAATGTGTACATGTGTCGAAAACGACATAACATGACACGTTTGGTGGTATCTGTTAACATTCTCAATATTTGCCAATGTGAAGATAAATAGATAATGTCCCCGCACCCACATACACATACATCCTCGCATATGTATACATATCCATATGTATCTATCCGATACACATATTACTTAAACGCATGCTGAATATTCGGATCATTTTACAAATTGTTGAGATATGAGACGAGAGGTTTAAAGTTAAATTTGGTTGAATTTAGTTTCGTTTTCGTATGGTTAATTTTATTTGTTGTCCCGAAGATGCCCGAAAATTCAGTCAATTAATCATTTTGTGCCCAAACAAAGCTAAACGAAATAAGTATGTAGTAAATTCAGTTCAGTTCAGTTCAGTTCAGTTCAATTTGATTTATTTGATGCCAAAACCAAAATGGAGAAAAAAAAAGGACTGACAATAAAGTATTCTCTACTTATAGACAACAAGACGAGGGTAATAAAAATGAAAAAAAAAAAAAAAAAATAATATGAGATAGAAGAATATGAGAAAGAAGAATATGAAAAACCTGAAAGGTGACAGAAACCACAACAAAAGTTAAAGTTTCCTTTTTATCTTTGTATATTTATTCAAGCGAAATACAATATATAGTAAAATCATACAATAGTAAAGGTATCAGCAGTCTGAAGATGGTCAATGTACTTTCATCTTCATCATTGTCATTATTTTGGTAGCCAAGAATTAAAAATTAATGAAAAATTAGCCAAAAAATATTTGGATGTTTGCATATAAAATTGAAAAAACAAACACATACAAATGAAATGAAAATGACAAAAAAAAAAAAAAAAAGGGTAAACTAATGAAATAATGAGAAGGGTAAAATCTTTTGGGTAACCGCAGATTCAATTCTGCAATTGGAAAATTTTAAATTCATCATAATATATTGTATGTACGATACAATATATGTATGTATATGTATTATTCTCCATTTTTTGTTTGACATTTTCATTCAATAATTTAATTAAAAAACCACATAAAAACATTGAGGAAACGAACAAGAATTTGTAAATAAATTTGGTTATTAATTTTGAATTTCATTATGTACATGATGATGGTAACAATGATAATGATGATAATGGTGATATAGAAAAAAGGTCATTTGGAATTTAGAATTCACATTCACACACACACACACACACACACACACATTCTAGCATATAAATACATAGACCAAGTACAAGTGTCAATGTTTGTAACTTAACTGGTTTGTTTTTGGTGTTAGTCTGATGACAATGAGGCATGACAATGGGTCATGGCTGAGGCAATAATTCTTCGGTTTTAACATTTTGCGGTTGCAAATCCTTTTACGGATTATGTTACACCAATACACAAAACACACAAATATACACACGTACACACATGACACGCATTTGGTGTGTGCTATCGTCATTCATTTCATACATTTGCGGCTCGTTTTAGCTTTTGTTGATGTTGTTGTAGCTGTTGGCCTTAAGTACGCCGAGCGAGCGACACATGTCAAGGGTCAGTTGAATGCGTCTACGTCTCGGTCTCCATATCCATCTTCATCATCATCATCATCATCATCATCATCATCATCATCATCATCTTCACACATTCTCATCATTCATTTCTTTATTTTCATGTTCGTCATCCTACATCCTCTTTGTCATGCTGCTCATTCTGTCGACATTGACTGCTCTTGCTGCTATGAGCTGAGTTGAGTTAAGTTGAGCTCTGCTCTGTGAACTGTCAGGTTTCTAATTCAGTTTTACCTTTTACCCCCATGTAACCTCGCTAACAAGTAAAACAACACCAAGTATTCACGCAAACAATTCTGTCCCTTCGTCCCTTAGTCCCTAGGCCCAGTCCAAAGTCCTTAGCAGCTCTTTGTGCTGTACATTTTAGGGCAATTACTTAAAGTGTTTTTAGAGTATTTTACGCTCTCTTTCACACCCTGTCACGTTGCCAGCTAACGAGCGAATGAATGAAAAGCCCACATGCATATATACATACAAGGTATGTGTTAAAAGTTTCCGAACTTTTCTGGCAGGGCATTTTCTGGTGCCGCCATCTTTGTGTGAGTATATGCGTTTGAA
>JBANCV010000725.1:0-27472 GCA_037040105.1 Amiota albilabris | reverse complement strand
AAGTAGTCAAAGCATACTTTGCAAATCAAAGTTTGGGATTTATTTTTAATATAAATGATGGTAACCTTAACCTAAAAGAAAACTAGGTACCCTTAGCTAAAAAAATTATGACAGCCAAAATCTACTTATTTGCGCTGGAATGGTTTGATCGACGGCTACAAGCGTAGGGAGAGTATCGATGCTTTGCTGATCTCTTCTATGAGTATTTTATTTATTTTATGCATCAAGATGGAAAACGAAAACTCACTACAGATGACAGATACATCAATCGATTTGAAATATTTGGTGGGAATCTTGATCCGAAATTATGATTCACGTTATAAGCTGACCTAAGTTAAAGGAAACTATGATGGCTGATAATGCTGTAAAGTTTCTTAATTTCAATTAACGTCTCGGTGCCCTTGGCAATCTGTAAGGTTTAGTTGCATAGTGACATTATTGGACTTGTGTCATTACGGCTCATTACGGCTAACATGGCCTGAATGGGATTCAGGTGAATTAGAAAATAATAGGGTAATGGGACAGTGCCTAATTGGTTGACTTTCTAGCAAATTAGCAGTTGTTGTTGGTATTCAATAAGTTTTGTAGAAGCTGCAAAGATGAAAAGATGGTTAGAAGAAGATACAATGCAGTTGAACTCGTGATTTTCAGTGTCGTCTCAGAATACCAACAAGAATTAGAGATTCAGAATTCAAAGAAGATCGAGTGGTATAGAGGATTCCTCTGGTGGATTCACAATATGCCTATATATGCAGCTACTATTTAAAAGGAATATAAACATCACTTACCCATTTGAAGTCTTTGAAAAATTTCGAAATTTACATAATCCTTGCTTTTAACAAAAAAAAAAAAAAAAAAAAAAAAACCTTTTTTTGTTTTAATGTTTCCACAACAACTTATAAAGTGAAACTGATTTTTTTTTTTGTTAAAAAATGTAAAGATGACAGTTTCAAAAGTCGTTTCAATTTATTTGATAATGACAACCTTTATCCGAAATGTAGTTTAACAATATAGGCAACCCTAAACTAAAAGTTATTGTCACAGTTTGGTCATATTTTAAATTGCATCTTCCAATACAAGAGATATGCATACTACATATAGACTGAGCCTCATTAACCTAAATATCTCTTTATATATATGTATATATATTTATACTTGTACTTTGGGGGGGTCTAAGGCGCAAAAACGGTAAAATGTTAGCTTCATTGTGATGGTTGGTAGGCAAATTAGTTTAATATTTGGTATATATAGTTTTTTGCTGAATTTCTTAATATATTGGCATTAATTTCAGATTTACTAAAGTGATAAAAATTTCATTCATGTCTACTTATTTTGTCAGTACATTTTTGTTTGTATCTTATAATGTGAGTGTGTGTGTGTGTGTGGGTGTGTGTGTGTGGGTGTGTGTGTGTGTGTTAACTTGCTGAGTGAGTGCATGAATAACATACTCGTAAATGTTTAGTTAGATGAATTGTTAAACAGGGAGAGAGAGAGAGAGAGATAGAGAGAGAGAGAGAGAGAGAGAGAGTGAGTGGGACCC
Source organism: Amiota albilabris (assembly GCA_037040105.1). Lineage (NCBI taxonomy): Eukaryota > Metazoa > Arthropoda > Insecta > Diptera > Drosophilidae > Amiota > Amiota albilabris. Next base: position 25,932 of record JBANCV010000725.1, on the reverse strand, counting down.
TTGTACGTTGTCCAACTAGCAATAATAATAACAACAGCAACAACAACAGCAACATCAACAATAACACTGGCAATGGGTTAAAGGCATAAATATGGTCATAAGGCAGCGGCTAATAAACGTAATTGAATGGCAACAATTTGTGGCTCGCCACGTTTTGCACTTTGCGCTTAAGTTGGCTCGGTCGGTTGGTCATGCAGTTCTCGGGTATGGGATATGAGGTCTGCTTTGTTCTCGTCTCGTCCCGCGTCATGTCATCTCGTCTGTTCTCTCTGTGCTGGTCTCTATGTAACTTGACTTTGGTTACGTTAACTGGCTTATCTGAACTATACTAAACTGAACTGAACTGAACTGAACTGAACTTAACATAACTTGAACAGTATAGAAATTTTCTTTTCTTTTATTTTCTTTTTACATATGTTCATTTTTATTTTCTCTCCCTCATTTTCTTGTTATTTTTTTCACCTTGCTTTTATCTCTTTGGTATATTCTTTATATTTTTACAATCGTGCCACATTTAATCGTTTAGTCGTTTAGTTAAACTGCAGCTATGAATGTTGAATGTTTTTTTTTTTATTAATGTCAATATTGTTGCTGGTGTGTAGTTAATATACACATACATATACACATGTTAATATACACACGTGTCTTTCTCTCATCAATTTACAAATAGCAAAAACAAAAACGTTTCTGTAAAAAATAAAAAAAAACTAAAGGCAAAAAAATAATGGAAAAAAAATTCATTAAAAATTTATGGGGAAAGAATTATGGAAAAAATGAAAGAAAAAAAATATTTTCATATATTGTTTATTTGTTGTTGTTATTGTTTGTAACTATAAACATGAGCAAAATCTATAAACATTATAATTGTCTTGTAGATGGTTGTTGTTGCTGTTGATATTGTTAACAATTACTTATTGATCAATGAATTGATAAGTAAGTGCACCCAACTCTTTTTTGACATGAATTTCAAATAACACGTGTTACAAATTCCACGATTAAATTTGATTTACATGAATTTTTTGATGTTACACAGATTTAAAAAAAAAAATTTAAAAGCTGTAAAAAACGTCCACGCTTCTTATCAACTAGCAATGAATATTTGTGAAATCTATTTTTATTTATTATTTAAATTTTTATTTTCATATGATGCACCTAATTTTTTTTTTTTTTTTTTGACTTTTTTTATTTTCATTTTCTTTGTTTTTTTTTTGTGCAATGTTTATTTTTATTTACCATCTGTCCCAGAAAGGCCAATGAGTGAATTTGATTCTAACAAGAGAATTAAACATCACAAGAAACTTCAGCAGGCAGACATCAATTAGATAAAGGGAAACGAAAGGGGAGGTCGAGCGGGTGCTTTCTACGTAGCCTTCTGGTTTGAAGGCTGATATCAAGCAGACCTAAAGCAAGCGAGTTGAGAATATTCTGTAGCCTGATCTCATGTGAATCCCGAAGGTCTTTGTACAGCACCGAGTTTTGTATATAGAATTGAGCTCCAACTACTCTTCTCAGAAACCTCGATTGAAAATGTTGAAGAATTTCTATGTTTGAGTTAGCTGCTGTACCTCACAATTGGATGCCGTATGTCCATATTGGTTTAATTATAGTCTTCTACATAAGGAATTTATTACGCAAACTGCATTGGGAATCGTAACCTAAAAGCCAGTTCATTTTCCAGTTTTTCAAAACGAGCTGCTTCTTCTACCTTCTAATATGCTTCTGCCAGTTGAACCTTCTGTTGAGGGTAAGACCAATATACTGAACATTGAGTTTGATTGGGACGTATAATAAATGAATTATTTTTTGTTTAATAAATAACATGGATTTAATTTTTACTTTTTATGCACGGTTTTTTGCGAAAATATACACATAAAGATTTTCCGTCTTACACGATTTTTTAACTTAACTTATACATAGTTAATAGTAAAAGAAATGTCAACAAATTTTCAAATTTCTTAAAAATGCAACACAAAATAATTTAACAATACAATTTTATATTGTAAAAATTCATTTTAAATTTGTTTTCCCTGAATATTTCTGATTTTTTCAACCATTTTTAGGCGCCAAAATGTAAATAAAATTTTCAATAAAAATTTAAAAAGAAATTGTGTATGTGTGTGTGCATGCGAGTGTGCATGTGGGTGTGCATGTGAGTGTGCATGAGAGTGTGCTAATGTCATGGCTACTGTGTGCATCGATTATTTTATTTTATTTATTTTTTTTTTTTTAAACAGTTTTCAACGTTTTGAAGAAATGGTGGTGGCAATTTGAGAAATCCCATGATTTGAAAAATTTCATTGGCAATTAAAAATTGCTTGTGTGTTTGCACATTTAACTTGGTTACAGTGAAGTGTTTGGCCAAAAGCCAAAACTGAGCTAAGCTAAAATGAAATAAAATAAAAATCCAACAAATGTACACCTTTCTTATAAGGAAGGAAGGTAGGAAGGTAGGAAGGCAGGAAGGCAGACAGGCAAAAGCAAAATTAAGTAAAAAAGTTCATTCGTTTGTTCCTTTAATTCATGTTGTTCTTTTCATCTGTCTGGAGTCTGTGTTTTCGTTGCTGCTACCAGGCATCAATGGCAATTGGTAACTGGTAACTGGCAACTGGCCGTGGCACATTGGTTGCCATCAGACCAACAGACATTCAGAAAGACAGGGAGACAGATCAGCAGGCAGGCAGGCAGGCAGGCAGGCAAGCTGACGTATACTGAAACCATGAGCTAAGGCTTAGCACCGCGGGCGTTGTTTGCTTTAGTTGGGCTAAGCAAAAATCTTGCTCAGCAACCTGGTCGGTCAAGTGATTAGCTCAGCTCAGGATGTTGGAGTTGGAATGGTTATGCTCTGTAAGCAGGATTGTGGCCAGAGTGAACAAGTGAATCAAACTTTAAGTAAAAATTATATGTAAAGTCAAGTCAATTCAGCGTTTTTTGTTTTGGTGGCATCTCTACTTTCTTTTCTCTTCTCTTCTCAATTTTCCCTTTTCTTTATTACCACTAACATGTAAAGTGTAAACTAATGGCCTATGATTCTTAGCTTTGTCGGTTGGTGGATCGGTTGCTTTTGGTTAGTTAACCTTTTCTGGCTGGTGCCTGGCTGGTGCTTGGCTGGTGCTTGGCTGGTGCCTGGCTACCTTCATCCTTCACTGTATTTCATTTTATGGAGAAATTAAAAGTGGAAGCGTGGGAAACTACTACTGAACATACTATGCAGAGGATTGATAAATGTGTCTTCCTTTGTTTTTTTGCCTTTTTGTTTTAAACTTCATTCATTCTTGGTCAACTTTCTGGCATAAAGATATTGAACATCATCTCATCTCATCTCATCTCATCTTTTGGTTGAACAAAGTTAATTTAATGCCTTTCACCAACCAACCAACCAACCAACCAATTCAGTTTTCAATTTCAAATCCATACTTATTTTGTTAAAGCTTATTAAAAAAACAAAATGAAAATAAATAAAAAATTATATAAAGCAAGGACGAAATGGTAAATAAATGAATGAATGAAGGGACATTATCATTGTCATCGTCATCGTCATCGTCACCACCATTACCATCGTCACTCATATTCATACATTACATATGTACGTAGCTATGTACATATATAAAGAAGACTCCTCTCTGTGAATTGCTCCTGAATGTGGATGCTTTCATAACTAAGTCATATATGTTCATGAAAACTCATTAACAACGAAGAACTCAAAATCAAAATCAAAATCAAGAAGCCCAGAAAAAGTTCATCACCATGATGATGTTGTTGTTGTTCTTCTTCTTGCTGTTGATGATGACCACAGAATATTAAATAAAAAGCAAGAAATTAATAAACTTTTCGCGTATACAAAAAAAAAAAAAAAAAAAAAAAATGGAAAAAAAAGTGAAGAGAAAAATCATTAAAAAATTTAATTTTGCTCTGCTCCTCCATGTTGAGCATAATTTCTTTACCAAAAGACTCTGCAGATAATTACGCGACCAGAAAGATTTCTGGAAGTCCAACAAGGAACAAACGCCTGCGCTTTCATGATGCTGATGATGCTACTCCACTCATCCTTCATCGTTGTTTTTGTTTTGTATTTTTTTCCACCAACAAAATTAATGAAGCACATTAAGATAGAAGAAGAAGAAGAAGAAGAAGAAGACGATGATGATGAAGATAACGATGATGCAGTAGAAAAAACAATATCTGACAAGTGGCAGATATGGAGAATAACCAGAACAACCAAAAAAAAAAAAAAAAATAACAGTGACTTCGGTTCACCGAAGCTTATATACATTTCACTCCTTTTGAAAATGTCCCCTTCCTTGTTTCGTATAGCAAAATGAAAAAAAAACATAAAAAATATACTTCAAAGATATATCAATAATTGTAAGTAATTTTTAAATGAATTTTCTATGGCTATGGGCTACCTCTTCCAATAATCGGAGGGATCGGACTTCGCTAGATTCCTGCTTGTCATGTTAATCTCTATCTCGATTACACATTGCATAACACAAACCAAGGCAAAATGATAATAACGATCCACATTGGTGTGAAAGGTATTAAAATAATGATTTCAATAAACAGCAAACAAATTGTTTGCCTTCTCAAACACACACTTTCCTCTCTCCCTGTTTTTGTTTTGGTACTTTGTTCATTTTGTTTCACCGCCTTCATCAGCTATTCGAACGATTGAATTCTGTCCATATCCAGTGATATTCAGTGATGATGATGATGATGTAATTATTAACGGTTTATTATTACATAAAGGGCACGACGACATTACCAGCAGCCAGAGTCGGTCAGAGTAAATAATTCTATTTCGAAATTCTATTAAATTACATAAGTTGAATGAGACTTGGGACCTGCACGAATAAAATAAATGTAATCGAATAACATGATTAACTGACCTGACCGACCACTCATTAATGCCACATGGCAACATGGCATTTTGTCATTGGATGCGCTTTATAACCTTACACTTACCCATCATGTGTCGTACTGTGACATCATGTTGTAGCAACCCCTTCAGAGGGTGGTTTGCCTGTCCTGTCCTGGCCTGGCCCAAAGTTCAAAGTCAGTTTCTTATTTAATGGTTTCACTCTTAGCACTTTGACTTGACTTGAGACTTAATTTGGTAATTAACTTTTGTTTTAATGAGAAAATCTGATCCAAACAAACCAAAACCAAAATGCGTCCCGCTAACTCCACTCGACTAAGAATTTCTTTTTACATAAAAGCACAAACTTTCTTCTTTCTTTTGGTCTCTCCAATTATTTTCTCCTAATGAAGTTCGTTTATCTTCGCTTATTTTATTTTAATTTGGTTTCATATTAAGTCTAATTAAGTCACCAAGCATGATGAAGAAAGAAGAATACCATAAAGAATCTTGTGTGATCAGTTTCCTTGATAATTTGCTGGCATGAATTATAACCAATTAAATATGAAATGGTCACTCATCATCAATAGTAAATGTAATTTAAAACGTCACAAATCTCAGTGAGAATGTGCAAGTGAGTTGATTGCATACAGTACAATCTGTTGTATTCGGACAAAGTGCTTATCCGATAATCTGTCCATCACGATGATAATGAGAACTTAGAACCAGAAATTTCCACACGTATACTTGTAGTATATTAAATATGACAAAGTATAGGATTTTGCTTCCGGGAACATTTACATTTAGTTATCTTCTAATCTTAATAATCCCAACTTCTTGGATTTTAATTGCATGGATTATCCAGATAATACTGTATTTCTATTTGCATATTGTCGTTATTGTTGTGAAGAAAGAGTTACCGTGTTGTCTTTCATTCTGTCCGTTTGAGCATCACACCCTTTAGCTCTAAAAGAGATAAAAGTTTGTCGGAAACATTGCAACAAGTTCAAAAAAAAAAAAAAAACAACAAGAAGAAAACTCGGTGCAACATCAGAATCAGCAGAAGCAGAAGTAGCAACAGCAGGAGCAGTAATAGAATGAGAATGAGAATGGGCAACTGTGACGGATCTTTCCGAAGGCGTCGGTGTCATAATTTTCACAGCAGGTGCCATTGCTAATGATTTACACTCAGATACTTGCACACTCAGGCACAGTGAGCAACAAGATCAAGTGTTAAGGTGCCAGCAAAGAAACAACATGAAATGACAATGGGTTTTTTTTTTCTTTTTTTATTACTATGGAGCGCTTCCCTTTGAAAGACTTTTAATGAGAGTTGCGCACACAACACGATGATATTGGGAAAACTGGTCAAATAAGTGAGTAGTAAGTGAGTGAATAAGTAAGTGAGTTCTTGTTCTTTGATGTCGTCCCTCTATCTATAGAAGAGGTCGGAATACTTGTAAAGATCAAGAGAGATTTATTGTTAGTTATACTACCTTGTGGCTTAGTTGGGCACAAAGTGTGCATACTGATCTCTATAATAGAAATCACAACCATTCAATTCACGCTAGTGGCAGAAGATTCATTCGATCTACTCGTATGTCTGTAGGTGTGTTAACATAAGTACAATAATCAGGTTGCCCCGTAGGGCAATTCATTTGATATCAAACAAGCGATTTGGTTAAATAATTCATATAAACATTTTTTGTTAGGGTCTGTCTGTCTATTCTTCTATAATCGTAGGCGTTTCTAATAACCGCTGGAAATTAGTTCAAGACATTGTCTAAGGCGACATGTTGGCGCCACTTGAATTTTTTAACAAAAGCATCAAAGAAGTGCAATAGTACGTTATACCAAAAGTTATAATAGTAAACAGAGAATGGAAATCAGGAACAAATTAACAATAATAAAAGAAGCAACCAAAATTTCTTTTTCTTTGAAGTGAAGAGAAATTTTAAGATACTTTACATACTTGATCTATATACTTACAGATATATGCATACTCTATGGATTAGAGGTTCATGGTTTTCTTGAAACTGGCATTGACATTGAATGCAAAAGTGCAATATGTATTTGAAAGTTTATACATACGTATATAATGTATACCATATACATAAATTATGTTAAATTTTGCATAGTTTGATAACAACATAGCAACAATATTGTAACGATAAACTGTAACGATGAACTGTAACTTTAAATTGTTCATCATTGAACTGCTAGTATGCATGACGATGATAGCAACAAAGACAATTGATCGATTAATCAAATCAAGTTTCATTTAATTTTAGACTCATTCAACTTAATTTCATTCAAAGTCTTCAAGACTCTCTAGTTTGACTAAGAAAACAATCAAGGAAACCTAACCACCAAACCACCAAACCACCAAATCAAACCGAACTAACCAAGCGACTGGACTAACTAACTAAGTGAATGACTGAGTTTTGGTGTAATTTTCATGCCACGCAATCAATGCACATACACATACACACATATGTATGTATGTACATATAGATACGAACAGATAGTCATGCAGGTAGACAGACAGACAGACAGACAGACAGACATAGATATACAGATACTAAGAACATTACTCATACGTGCAGTTGCACGACGCAGGTCGACGTCAAAATTGCTCCAATTAAATTTTATTTTGTTGTTGCCCCTTCTTGAGTCTATATACATGTATTTCAAAAAAAAAAGGAAACCAAAGAAGAAGTAGTTAAGGTAAAGAAGCAAAGATAAATTAAAAACAACAAGAAGAAGAATATGATAAATTTACTTATTGTAGTTATTGTATAGTATACATAGGTACATATTTTGTTTTTTGTGGCAATTCCAAGATTCACTGAATTTGCCGAAACTCAATACACATAAATATACATGTGTATTCAATATTAAATTGAACATATGAAGAAAGTTCGAAAACTATCGAAATAGTTGTACACACAAAGACAAAAATGATAATAATATTGTTTTTTTAAATGTGATAATTTTTTGTAATGATTGTGCAGGCGTGTGGCCACGCGTAACAAGTAAAATTAGCAAGTAAATAAGTAAGTAAAGAACAAAATTATTGAAATGCGGAACAACTCGACAAATGAACCTCATGAAATTGAGGGGCCAACAGATAAACTGAGGCCAAAAATATTAAATGCAAGGCAATTCTCAATTCCAAGCGCCCCAAATCAAATTAAATAAAATGAAATACACGTAAAATGAGACCAAGTCAAGTCGAACATAAACACAAACTTGCAATTGTTGTTGTTGAAGACATTGAATGAATGAATTGAATGAAGTGTGCTAAACTTATATATTTCAACTGATCTGAACTAAAGTGAAGTGATCTGATCCGAACTGAACTGAACTGAACTGAACTGAATTGAACTGAACAGAATTCAACTGCAGTTGAACACCAAATTGTAGTTTATTTTCTTTTATAATTCAGTGTTTGTGCTCAGACAGTGGCAGTGGCACTACAATTATTAGCGAAGAAATAGCAGCTTCCGCTAAGCAATAAACTACTGAACTGAGCTGAACTGAACTGAACTGAACTGATCCTACCTTTACTTTACATTACTTGACTTGACTTTATTAAATCCAACTCAAATGTTTCGTTTCGTTTCGTTCCTTTTTGTTTTTGCTTCAATTTTTTTTTTTTTTTTTTTTTTTTTGTGGAAAATCGTTTTATTTTCTTTTGGAAAAAAAAAAAAAAACGGAAAGAGAATAAGTTCAAATGAATTTTCCAAGCATTTGAAACGTGAATGAAGTACACAAAACAAGAAAAATCACAGAGTCAGTGGTAGCAGCAACATCACAACAACCACTAAATTGACGACAATTTGCTAGCCAGGAATGAAAAAAACCCCGGACGATGGACGATGGACGATGGAACAACAATTTGTGGGTTGGTAGTTGGCCAAGTGAAGTGAATAGTGAGCAGCTTCTGTGCTTGTAATCTTTATCATCATCATCATCTAGTAGTAGTACGATTCCAATGGAGTAGCACGCTTGTCAGTCAATCACTCACTCACTCACTCACTCACTCACTCAATCAATCAATCAGTCAGTGAATGAGTAACTGTATAACTATGTACGTGCATATTGCAGCGTATGGACCATTAACTTAATTTGTTTACTACTTATTGTAAATCGAATTATAGGAAAAATAATTTGTCAATTATTTGGCAATGAATTTTTGGAAAATTAAAAACAAAAAATATTTTAAATATTCTCTTGCTTCTCAATCTATGCTTTAGACAAATGATTTAGGATCATCCATCACCAAGGTTCATTTGATGGTTTTTGTCTGAATTTTAAAGACTCCAATGTAGTATTTCATTTCAAAAATCACAAATATTATTTTAATATTTTCAGGATTTTGTTGTAGATTCCTTTGGCCATAATTTCTTTAGGTCTTTCTAGACGGTATGAAAGAATCTGGTTGGCTTATGCTTAGATCATTGTGGTGTGCTTCAAATCATACTGAATACTTTCAGTTGTATCTATCAATTTCTGTTGATATCATCGGAATCTGAAGATCCATGTGAATGGTACTATATGTTACGTTGTAATTAATGCTAAGCTACCATACTATAAATTAAATTATTTTTATTTATGCTAGCATGTACATCCATATGTACATAATTATAGATGGATGACGGATGGATGTGTGTAACATCATCAACATATGCGTGAAGAGTGTTTAATCTTTAAGTGGAACATGCACGTAAAATAACTTTTGGATTGTCGACTGGCAATATCGCCCCTTCTTAGATGTATTCCAGTTAATTGTCTCAGGTCCCTTGTCGCATGATTGTATAACGCAAGGAAACACTTTTCGCTGAATATGTTTAAATATTTATTAAAACTGTCACCTCACCACTCACTTATTATTATTGATGTTGGTGTTGGCGTTGGTGTATGGTGTTGTTAACAAACTCTTGGCCAAACTACATTCACACTGCCATATGCCAAACAGAGACAAGTCAGGCCAGAGCATACCCGACCCGACCCGACCCGACCCGACCCCATCAAACCAGACCGAGTTTGACTTGACTTGACTTGACTTGAGTTGAGTTGAGTTGAGTTGTTCTGGCCTAGACTGGCCTAGTCTCTAGCTGAGTTACGCCTGCCAATAAAGCGCCAACATTCATTTAACGCGAAACTTAAATTATAAATTTTTTTTTATTATATTTTTTCTATATAAACTTAGTTGTCACTAATGTTGTTTTTGTGGTTTTGGTGTTGGTGGTGGTGGTGGTGGGATTGTTTGTTGTTAAGCAGTTTTAAAAATAAAAAAATATTTTGTTCATTCGTTTAGTTTTTTAGTTTTCTTTTTAATAGTTTGTTCATGTATGATTTATGTTCATGTCTCGTTGGCCTTATTTAGCATTATTTATTTTTATTTTATTTATTTGGTTATTTTTTACAATGGATTTTTATTATCCTCAAGTTGAGAGTAAAGCAATCAGCAAATTAAGCGTATGCTACTTGTAACTTGAAATAAGTTCAATTAAAAATTATAAACAGTACAACGATTTATGCAAAATTCGTAAAAGGGTAAAGTTTTACTTCTAAATAAATGCTGGGACTAATTAAAACCAAATATTTATTGCATTTAAAGAGTCCTTTGAACCATAACCATATACAATACATAGATATCCTGTACTCCAAGTATTTTAAAATGTGGGATCCGGCAATGTTGATAAGTAATAATAAAAATGTATGTAGAAGTCTTAACTCAATCAAAATATGCAATATTTTATTCTATTTCAATTCTATTCCCTTCTTCTGGTTGCAACCCGTAATCTATTTTACTTACATATAACAAGTGCGAACTAAATGTTATCCTCTTGTGTAATTAAAACATTTTCTAATCTGGCATGTCCTTTGAAAGCGATATATTCATTCTCTTCAAATTATCGGCTTAGAGTTACAACATAAATTTATAGTAGTAACTAAAGAGTCTCAAAACCCACTTCTTTCACATACACACATACATATGTTATGTAATATACCTATTGTACTATAGTCTAATAAGCCAAAATTTTGATTTGAAACGAATCTTTTGAAAATCTTTGGAAGATATTTGATGCACATTCTATTGTCTGAAATTCATCACTTTTATTCTAATAATTTAATATCTTAACAAAGAACAAAAAAGAATTAAGCCCTGATCCCTGATTGCTATATAGCGAGGATTCTGCTTAATATTCTATTTAAAATCTGTTCAATTGCTTAGAAACTTCTGACTTTTGATCAAATCGAAAACCCTCAACAAAATGTGTTTGATGAGGATTAGGATGAATGGGACTCTCTCGCTCTTGTGCTCGCACGCTCATCACCCAACATTCTTCACTCTTAACTACTAAAATCCAAAAACCAAAAATATAAATCCAATCTAATCCATTTTGAGGTCTAATTGCTTGTTATTCTTTTCTCACCGATATGAATCTCTTGTCTTACCTTTCCGTGCCTCTCTCATGCCGCCTGACCGTCGTCAATCATCAGGCGGCTTGACCTTAAAGCAAAATTTTGATTTCTCAAGCACATCAAAGGTTCTTAAAGAACTAAACCAAGAAGAAGAAGAAGAAAAACAAAAAAAGGAAAACTATTAAGAGAACAATTATCGGATATTGGATTTTTGAATAGAAATAAATTGGTGCTGAAACAGACGCCGCCACCGTCGCCACCATCATCATCATCATTAATGCTACGCTACAAAATCGGAAGAAAAGTTCAAAGAAAAAAATGAGAAAACAAAGCAAATCAAATGAAATGAAGTGCAATCAAAAGGACTAACAAAACCTTGTGTGATGAAAAACAAGTGTCAGGATTTATGATCTCATCCAATCGTTAGAGAGTATGAGTGGCGACGGCAATCAAAAAGTCAAAGTCGCTGTACACAATCGAGATTTCTAACCGATCGACCGACCGACCGACCGACCGACCGACCGACCGACATACCAACCTTCTGTCCGACCGATCAGCCTTAAAAGTTGAGGGAGTGAGAAAGTTAAATTCAATTCGTTTTAAATATTTGTATCTGTGTGATTCTAGTGATTCTAGATACCTCTGCGTGTGTGTGTGTGTGTATTGGAATTGGAAATTAGTTTCTTTTCTTTTTTTTTTGCCATTGTTTGCGGCGCTGTTGAAGATAGAAAAAGGAAAAAATAAAGGACTTTTAATGACTTCCTCTCTCTCAATTTTCAAATGATGTTCGCACGTTTTCGATGACTTCGTTCTGACATAAATCAAAAACCAAAATTAAACAAAATACAACAACAAAAAAGCAAAGTCCCAAACTCAAAAGTAAAAGATGATAGCAACAAAAATAAACCAACAAATAATATAAGAAAGAAAAAAAAAAAAAAATTAAATAAATAATAATAAGAAAAATATTTATGTTTGTCGCGCAAGTTTATTCATATAATAACGTTTAGAACATTCTTATTTTACTGGTAGCACTTGCAGACCTTTGTGGATATCTTCATTGCTGATATACCATAGAGCACCTGAGATTGTTCTAAAGATCTCAGATTGAGTTCTCTGTATAATGTCAATGTTACTCACGCTTGCGGTACCCCACAATTCGGATTCATATGTCCAAATAGGTATACAGCAACGTTCTACAGTAACACCTTGTATCCAAGTCTTATGGCCAGTGAAGACGTTGTGCTCTTAGTTTCGTACGAGTATGTGTCTTTCTAGCTTCTATTAAGACTTTTATCCTGGTGAACGCCAAGATAAGTAAGTTACCTCATCAGTTTTGAGGTATTGTACTGGTGAACATGATTGACGATTCAGTGTAATAGTGTTTCCACAGTGAGTAGAATTTTATGAGTTCTGATTTGGCGTCCATAGTGGCTTTCTTGAGTTCTGAACAGATGGTTTTTATATTGGTTACCTACACTGATGGAACATTATGGCTAATTGTGAGAAATTGCAATTGAAATATTGTGGAAAACAGATGATTTAAAAACATTCTCTCAGCTCCCTTTTTTTTTCCCTACTACATATATGCTTTGTTATTGTAAAATTTTAACAAAAATTTTACAATTTCAAATTTACATATTCTGTTTGTTTATTATTTTGGACCTTCATCATCTGTTTTTTCACATAAAAGATGGCAACAACGCCAAAAAATTGTTAACAATGGCAACAATTTTCCAACACTACTTTAGAGTGACCAGCATTAACACAGAGTTCATGCCGAGTTCATGTAGAACTCAACCAAAACACAGAGTTCTTAACTCTACAACAACAACAAATTCCAATCATTTCCCCTGTTGAGTTCTGTTTGAGTTCTGCAGTACTCAGAATTCAGCTCACTGGGGACACACTCTTAATGTAAAGTGGTTACTTTTCCCCTCATTCTCCAGTTAGATAACCAAATGATAATACAGATCTGTAGCAGCTATAATTGGGCAACGGGAGCATCGGCAAAATTTGCTTTAATAATTCGGAAACTTGCTGGAATATCAGCAATGAATACAATAAGAGAGTTGGTCCTAGGGGAACGCCTGATTTTATCAAAATTTCGTTAGTTATGAAATTTTGTATTTCTCATTACAAAAACTCGATTCGAAATATAATTTATATAGGATTTTGTGGAAGTTTTGAGGAAACAAACATTTTACTTTGTAAATCAACAAACTTCGATCAAAAGCTTGGGCTACATCGAGGAATACTGATGGGTAATATTCTCGGCAGTTCTAACTTTAGTAGTGATTCTGTTGGCATGCTCAATCGTCCCATGTTTGGACCGAAATCCAAACTGATGTGAGGGGATTATGTTATTAGTTTGTAAATGGTGGTTTCTTGTCAAATAATTTTGAAAGACACGGAAGCAGACTTAGAACAAAGGTCTGTGTGAAGAAGAACATATAGGACTTGTTGCCATTCTCTTCTTAACCGTCTTTTAGTGGCAACTAGTTTTTCGATTTCCCTAGAAGATTTTCTGCCAATATGACGAATGAAGAATCACAGGCGTTGCGGCTACAAGTATTGAGTTTATATCACTTATTGATTGACGTAATTTCTATGAGAGAAGTAACATATTTTTTGTACTGAAGTTTTTTTTTTTTTTTTATTTAGGCTTATAAGGGCAATTCTCAACTAATGTGTGACTGCAGTTATTAGATTCCTGGGAATGTGCTTTCAGATGTCAAAATCGATTAGATCTGAATCTGCTGTCCTACTCGGAGAAACGAAGTCGAGTTGTTTTTAGAATTTCCATGCATATTACCGGACTTTAGGATTTATTAACTGAGAGTCCCAAAAGGTGTGCTTGGCATTATAATCACCAGCGACCAAAAATCTGTTTTCAGTTATCGATATTGTGGGTTTTAGTTTCTGTTGGTTTCAGACATTGGATTCTGATCACAGCGGCATATCAAATGCTCTGCTATTTTCTTTTCTTCATTAAATATTCTATTTTGATCACATTTTATGAAAATGCTTCATAACTCTACAATGTTCTGTTAAGAATCCTGAGACTATACGGATATCTTATCGTCAGTGGCATGAAGGTGTTGCGCTACTCTTATATGTACCATCAAGTCAGCTTTTGAGTTTTATTTTTGTGGAACTCCAAGGTAATTCGCAGAATAGTTCTGATTTAAGAAGGAGAACAAGTTGTAGTTCTATAGAATGTTACGAATAATCTAACTAATATTTTTAGCCAGTTTTCATTATCGCTAATATGACTCAAGTGACTGACTGAGATTCACGTGAATGACTTAACCCAATACAAATATGATAGCAAATGGAGTATACCATTCAAATATAAAGAGTTATGAAGGTGACTTGAAAGAAAGAATGAAAAAATAAGCAATTTTGATTTACGTAGCGAATTAATTTTGGGGGCGCTCGCTTAGATTCGAACTTGATGGTGGCCACTGTGGTCACATACCGAAAAGACATCGACAACGACAACGACAAAGACAAAGACGATGACGATAGCGATGGAGCTCTTGAGGAAGCTTACGAAATTGAGCATAACTAATTTGTATTTAAATTTATTTTTTCGATGAAAACAATAAAAGAAAAAGAAGCAAAACCACTAATGGTCAGCTACACTAAAATACAAAACAATATATTGTGTCTTTAGTTAATTAAAAAATGTAAATCCAATTTTGAGTTATGTTAGGTTCATTCAGTTCATTGAAGAGAATTGATTAAGTTCTCACGCTAAAATCCGACGAAAACTTAATTTGATATTTTTTCTTTTCTTTGCAGGATCATCCCAGTTTGCGGGGCACACCATTAGCCATGTTGGCGGCACAGTGTAACAAATTGTCCAGTAAATCACCACCACCATTGGCTGATGCTGCTGTCGGTAAAGGTTTCCATCCATGGAAGAAAAGTCCCACATCACCATCAGCTGGTGGTGGTGCAAATAGCACTGGTGCTGGTGGTGGCAGTGGCGGTAGCAGCGTTGTCAGTGGTGGCCAACACTCACCTTGCGCCATTTCTGCCTCGTCTGCCTCATCACCGGGTTCTTCGGCAGCCAGTTTGGGTAGTTTGGGTGTTGCAACAGCGGCCTCCGCTTCATCTTCGGCATCGTCACGAGGTTTGCCTTCGAGCACCATCAATACCATGGTCAATATAACTGCTAGGTGAGTGTGTTAAAGCCACCAACATAATTTTTAGGCTGCCTTTTTTCTTTTTTTGAGAATGGCGGCTTAGCCTCTTGCGATAACCTTTGATAATTGTGAGTAATTTCAGCATTTATCCTTACAGTCGGCCGATCACATCATCTTGTGCAGCAGTCAGTAGTCCATCGGCGGCCTACGGCAGTGACCTCTACTTTCCCAATACAAACACACCGACGGGCAGCATGGTCGGCGATAATCATCACATGCACCAAGGGCTTTTGGGCAAGGTAGAAGGTGCCACATTTGGTTCCGTATATTCACGACATCCATACGATTGGCCCTTCAATGCGGCAGCTGTAACAGCATCGGCTCACAAGGCTGCCGAGGCGGCCAGTGTAAATTCTGGATGGTGGGATATGCATAGCGCCGCCGGCAGTTGGCTCGATATGGGTGGTGCTGGTATGCACTCAACCATGGCGAACTATGCAACTGCTGGTTCAGATTATTCATCAGCATTATCGCATTCGCTTTCGAATACCGCACATTTGCTTGGCTCTGGTCAGCATTTGCTGCAAGACACATATAAAAGCATGTTGCCTGGTCAAGGGGTTGCTGGCTTCTCGTTGCCTCATAGCTCACCCTCAGCTGCATCAACAGCAGCCTCACCACAAGCATCGACTCCAACGACGCCATCCCCACGATCACAGCGTCGCTATGCCGGTCGTGCTACATGTGATTGTCCAAATTGCCAGGAGGTAGAACGCCTGGGTCCTGCTGGTGTGCATCTGCGCAAGAAGAACATTCATTCTTGCCACATCCCTGGCTGTGGCAAAGTCTACGGCAAGACATCACATCTAAAAGCCCATTTGCGCTGGCATACTGGTGAGCGACCATTTGTCTGCAACTGGCTTTTCTGTGGCAAACGATTCACTCGCTCCGATGAACTACAGCGCCATCTTCGCACCCACACTGGCGAAAAACGCTTCGCTTGTCCTGTGTGCAATAAGCGTTTCATGCGAAGCGATCACCTGGCCAAACATGTCAAGACACACAATGGCACTGGTGGCGGCACTGGCAGCGGCAACATGAAGAAGGGTTCGTCTGAGTCTTGCAGTGACTCTGAGGAGGCCACTAATCAATCTGGTGAATCTAATGGCCTCAATTCATCAAGTGGAGGTGGTCAATCAGGCAACGGCGGTGGTAGCAGCAATAGTCACCCGGGTACACCAAATTCACACCAATCATCGACGCCCACTGGTCTCCTTAATGCTGGCCTGCATTTGGCTTCGCCTCATCATATGACGGGAGGATCACCCGTTTTGCTGCATCAACAACATCAACAACAAATGCACCAGCAACAACACCAACAACAACAACAGCAGCAGCAGCAGCAGCAGCAGCAACAACAGCAACAGCATCAGCAGCAACAGCAACAACAGCATCAGCAACAACAGCAGCAACACCAACAACAACAGCAACAGTCCCATGCTCATGCCCATCTACATCATGTCGCCGCTGCTGCAGCCCATCATCATCATCATCACCATTTGGTGGGAACTTCAGCTCCCAGTCCCGGCTTGGTGGATCATCACAGCGCTCTCGTCGACATCAAGCCGCCAATGGTTTGAGGTTCACTGGGACCCTTTCTGTTCACCAACTGAGCAGAACCAGGGTCCTTCCAATTCGAATTGGAACTGGAATTATGGCGGAGCCTAAGTAGTGGCAGCAACACTGGAGGAGGAGGAGGAGGCAGCAGCAGCATCAGTGAGCAATTCTAAATGCATAGAAAACAAAATAAAAATTTATAAAAAAATATTGATTAATTTTAATTTATGATGGAAATGTATTTCACATATATATATATTTTTTTTTTAAACTTAAGGAACTTATCATTATTGACAAAAAAAAAAAAAACAACATAAAAATATAATTATTAAATTTAGAAAAACAAAAAACCTTAAATAATATACATAAATAAAAAATATTTCAACAAGTAAAACAAAAAAAAGAAAACGTAACATTTTTTGCAATTTAATTAAAAAAAAAAACAATAAAAAGTTATTCAAAAAACATTAAAATTTGTTTAGCAAAAACACAACCCACACACAAATATATTTACACTATCATTAAAGAATGTATAGTAAATTAATTGAAAATAAAAACAAGAAACAACAAATTATTCATACATTTAGATTATGTAAATAAACATAAAGATTCTGACGATGATTTATGTAGTCCTTAAAATCTTTTCGAAACTTTACAGCTTCAATTTTTTTTTTTTTTTTTTTTAATTATACTTATTAACATATGACAGTAAATAGTAAGCAAATGTCATAATCATTTTATATATGTAGTTACAACATGATATATACGTACATATGTATTCAGAAGATCAGGTGAGATCAGATCTGATTGTAATAAAAACGAGATACATATATGAAAAATAAATAATTCACTAAACTTAGAAGTAAAATAAAATATATTAAAATTGTGTCTAAAATAAATGAATAAATAAATGATATTTTTTTTTTATAGATTAAAAATGTTTTTGTTTTTTTTTTTTTCGTAGTCTTAAGACTTCAATTCGAGTGAGGTGAGCAGCTTCAAAAAAGATATGAAAGAATCGAGAAAATAAAATTAAATAAATTAAATATCATAAAATAAAAATAAAGAAATAAAAATTTGTTCAAATTTATGCAATTCTATTATATAAGTTTTATTTAAAAATAAATAAATTAATGAAAAAAAAAAACAAAAAAAACCATAAAAATATCGTTCTAGTCGAATTAATTAATTAACAAGAACAACATAAATGAATTTAAAGAAGAAACGAACACAAAACAAAAAAAAAAAAAGGGGAGAAGAAAACCAAAAAGAAAGAAACACGGAAAAAATCCAAAATGTTTTTTTTTTCTTTTTTTTTTTTTACCAATTTTTCATAGAAAAAAAATTTAATATAAAATAATTAAAGCAAAAAAAATTAATAATAATAATAAGAGATTTTTTTTTAATTTTATCAATAATAAAATAATATGAAGAAAATATAAAATTAAATATATAGAAAAAATTATTAATTAAAATAAATAAAGGTTAAATAAAATTTATGATGAAACAAAATAACCAAGCGGAAATATTGTATAAAACTTCGGTTCCTCCGAAAATTTTTCACCTTCCTTCAGGAATAAGTTTTTCATCCATGGCCTAATGTCTTGAAGTTACAATAGAATTTGAACAGTGTTTATGATATCCAAAATAATATAAGCAAGTTGATACATCAGATATAGCCCAGAGCTAGGGGAATTAGTGGAAGTGGTATATTATCGCGGTGGTCAGCAGTCAGTAAAATCTTTACAAGTATAATGAATACTATGAAATTTCTAACTAAAGAAGCGAGAGCTATGAGTGCTAATACGATAGTACTGGTATGTTTGCTAAGTTTAGAAATTCAGTTTTTTTGATCCATTAACAGATGAATGTTTGTTTTGTATGATCTTAAGAGAGCGCAATGAATATTGTTTATTGTTTACAGAAAGAATCGTTTAGAAAAATGGGGAAAGAGGATGATCCGACAATGATTCTGTAAAAAAAGGTATAATAATAATAATAATAATAATAGAAATCTCTGGAAACTTAAATTTCTATGAAAAATAATCTTTGTTTGGACTCATCTCATTAAACGTTTAAAACTATAATTCACTAAATAATCGAATACTGCTCCTCTGTCTTATGATTAATATTTCGTTGGGAAATTTAATTCAAGTCTTCTGCCAGGTCAGTCCGAAACTTGGGCACATGTGTGACCCTCAAATGGAAAGATAAAAAATATTTGCAAGCAAAATAAACTTTACAATATGTTAATAATAATAATAATAATAATAATAATAATAATAATAATAATGATAATAATAACAGTAGGAAATATTTCACTTAAACTTTGAAGAAATATAATAATAAATTAAAATTCTAAAATAAAATCTCATGTTTAATCAATCCTATGAATATCGATACTATGTCGTCTGCATCTAAGTAGTAAGGATTTAATGTGTAAGCTACATCTAAAATCTTTATTTATACATAATTAATAATTGAATAAAAAACAGCAAGCGAAAAAAAAAAATACTCGGATATCAAATGAAAATTATTTTTTTCTTGATTTTCGCTTTTTTCTAGTTGTTAGCGTTTTTTATATCTATAGATACTCCTACAACTTACTACTACTAACATATTGTATTACATATTGTGTGTCGATGTTTTGTTATTAATAATTATATATATGACATTAAAAAATATTTAAATAAAAAAAATAAAATATTTAGTGAAGCTTGCTTAATTTTTTAGTAAAAAAAAAAAACACACACAAACTAAAGAAAATTACAAATAAAAACTTTTATGAATTTACTCGAATTGTGAGAGCTAAGAAGACGAAATGAAATGCTAATTACAAAAATTTATGATATAATAAAGAAATAAATAAATGAATTACAATATAAATTTTGAAAAATTATTATTATTATAAAATAAAAATATACATAAATAAAGTCTAATGTAAATTATAAAAATATTAATATTATTAATAATTTTTTTTTTTTTTTTTTTTAAATAAATTTCTTTAATAATTGAATGAATTTATTGTGGGGAAAAAGAATTTATATTATTGTAAGTGTGAGTAAGTCTTTAAAGTACATATAACTTATTGGATCATTGCGATGGCTTAGGTTAGAATATTACGTATATAAACAGACTGATCGATCATCACTAGGGGGCGAGTGCAGCCAGTACACCTTATGGCACATTGTAATGCTTTGTTTTGACTATTTTTCGCTTTAGCGTTGTCCATCTTTGAGATACAATTCAATAGTTTTGGCAATTGCCGGCTTTGATTTCAGGATCCTTATATCTACAAGAATATCTACGTATTACATGAATATAACTTACAATGAAATATTTGTGTTGGCACTTAGTTACTCTAAGATAGATCATTCTTGACTCTCGAAGATCATGGGCAACAATTTTGATTGAATGACAGTGTCAACTAAAATAGTAATAGGCAAACATCTATCAAAGGATACGATATCTATTAGCTTTCACAATTGTTCCATTGCAATACATATGTGTGTATCTATTTATGTATGTATGTGGGCTTAGGTTGTTGTCAGAGTTGGGCCGGAACCAATGTTTGGCTTTTGCAATTCGGCAGTCTTATAAGACGAAATTTATTAAAGGTCATTTGCCATTCAACTATTCCTTATGACTTTATTAATTTTAAGAGTCATTTTGATTTTACTATGATTAATAATAATTCCAATTCCTATGAAAGTTTTGAGCAAACTGAGAAACTGTGCCCAACTCTGGCTTACATATCACATGTGCCAACCCAATGGAATTGTCAATTTGTGTATAGAAAGAGAGTTGAGATTGATTACATTGAATTGAAATTATTAATATTTTGCTTCTGCAGTGATGTCTGTGATGATGAAATCAAATTAAATTAATTAAAATTATTTTAAATAATCATTACAACCTTATTTTATTTGATTCAATTTGATTGTAATTACATAATAATGATTGTGTCTTAGGGAAGGACAAGGGAGAGAAAGAGAGACATGGTGATGGGGGGATTGAGAAAATTATATATAATTATGAATGTCAATGAATTGACATTAAATGGCTTTGCTCAATGAGGCTTCACAACGTCATCATCATCATTTTCATCATGAATGAGAAACATAAAATTAATAAATTTGCGAATTGAATTTTCTCAGCACATGACAAAAGGGGGAAAATCATCTCAAACCGTTAATATTAGCGGGGTCTGACCGGGTAAAAGAATTTTTATGAGACACAATAAAAAGAAAAACAATTTAACCAAAAGAAAATGTGGAAAAATAAACAAATAAACAAATACTTATCCTTATGAAGTGTTTGAAGGGTCCATGAATGACTACAGCGCACAGTGACAATGCACAGACGATATCACAAATAAAATCATAATAATTTGTCAATGAATTAAATCACTGTGCAATATTTGAAATGCAAAACAACAACTTTGTGTCATAGTGCAGAGCAGGAATTTTATTATTCCAACATGATTGTCATCAGATCAGTTTTCCCTTTTAATTTAAGCTCAAGTTTATGTCAATGTTTTTACCCCCTGGTCTTGATTATCATCAACCTCATTCTGCTATTAATTCTCCCTGTGATGTTCAAAGTATACAAATTCATATGCAATTGGATAAACTACAATTTCTTTCACGTATATTCTTTTGGTATTAAATCACTTTCTAGTGGTCGCGACGAGTCGAGTCGAATCGAATGGAGTCGAATCGAATCGAGTCGAGTACTTCTCCTTTCATTTTCCTCTTGGGTATTTAAACTCATTCATGCTCATCCACAATTGGAAAGAAAAAAAAAAACTTGCAACCATCATTCAGTCACACGAAAAGGTTAAAATATGTTTCGGCTTAACGCAGATTAAGAGGCTGTTGAAGAGAAGGGTCCTTACTCGCACTCATTCATTCAATTCCGAGGTTGTGAGGGTGCAACAACATAAGGATGATTGTATTTTGCTTCCGTTTCAAACTGGTATTTCTCCCCAGCAACGTTTAGATAGACAACGGAAAACCATGTACACCCAACAGATACCGACGACCATGAAAAGCCAGTTAAGTTTATTTAATATTTAATTTAGCAGTCAATAGGGGGAAAAGGTCAATGCGATCTAGTAACCCCAAAAAAGGAAAACACGAGCATTCCAGACATGTGTGGAAATGCTTTTGAATTTTATTAAATCTCAAAGCAGACAGATATTTTTATCATCATCACCAACATCATTATGATGTGCGACAAGGATGAAGATTCTTTAGTTGTTGTTTGTGTGGATAATTGATTTCATTTGATTTTTGATTTGTTGTGATTTCCTTCTTTTCTGGTTGGCTTAAAGTGTTTGTATTAAGTTATGAGAGCCACCCACCATTTTGGTATGGGTATGTTACAATAAAAAGAAGAGACTCAGATGATGTAATGTAAGGAAAAAAAAACAAAAAACCGGGATATGTTCACAAAGGAAACAGAAAATCGAACGAAAGATGATGTTGATGTTGATGTAGATGATGAGGAATGAGGGATGAGATAAATACAAGTCGAATGTCACATGATGCGCAATTACCTGCTGTGCACAACTGGTGGTCAAGACTATGGAGGCATCTACTGCATGTCTCTTCTGGTACATATGTATATTCGAATTTCAAAGTGAACAGTAAACCGGGAAAACAAGTAATAAATTTGTGCAAACTTAAACTTAAAGCTAAAGAAAAAAGCTTTCCATTGTAAGAAAACCAACAAGTACATCAATTACGTATTAGAATAGAATCAATGAAAAACCAACAGATAGATAAATGAAACTCTCTCTCTCTCAGCTCTTGTCATTACCATTGAGACATAGGTTCTCCACAAAATGCAACCATTGGCTAACGATTCAACGAGATGACTTTGATTTCCTTGGAGAATTTCTGGTTGATTGAATTCCCATTACAAGCGCCCTTTTCCATCTAATTTGACTGTAGGATACATCCGATCTATCTTTACTTTCTCTGCTCAAATTCTATCTGGATAGGTTGTTGTTTTTAATATTTTGCCAAGAGCTTTAACTATTTAGTCCATCCGGTCCCATCGGCTGATGAAAACTTGCAGTTTATTTGTAACCAAATCCATCATTACCAAGTTTCCCAATTTATACAAAAGAACCAAGGAATCAGGCACATTAGCTTATGTACATTTAGAAGGAGATCATGGACCGCAAATGTATAGATACTTTTGCAATTGTTTCATTTTTACCAACATTTTAGGGGCCATAGAAGAAGCTCCAATTACATTTGCTCGCGGAGAAATCACAATCAGAGTAATTATATGATACAAGATTGCTGATGACAACTTATATGAAAATATTATTTATGAACAATTTGCATACGAAAAGTCCCTTCCTTTTCCTTTGCCTCTTCTACTTTCGGATATTTTAATGAGCGCCAGACCGCGTTTTTTTTCTATTAAAGACACACACACACACACACACACACACACTTTTGGAATACATTTGAGTATCATTAGGCGCCACCACTTGAGATATAAAGATGCGACATGCACACTGTCTCATACAGTAGCTACTGATTGTATCTAGATACATGAATAAAACAATTAACACATAAAACGAGAATGACGACGACAACGACGACAACATAAAAAATAAAGTGTCAACGACAATAAAGACAAAAAACAAACATCATACTAACGAAGGGTTTTGGTGTCTCTTTGGTATTCTGAAAATGATTAAGCATCTTAGCATAGGGATTGGTATTGGGACAAGAAATCCAAATCAAAAACTCATTCATTTATTGCAGGCAACCACAAAATGCCAACAAACCAACCAACTTTCTTCTCACATTCACATTCACATTCTCGATCCCAATCCTTTTGTGTTGAGTTCATGGTGTTTACTAACCTCCTTCCTACTCTTGTTCCTAATTTGTTCATTTATTTGTCATTCAGTTTGTGTATCTGAATTTATGTACATACATATATGTATATCTTTTTAGGGCTTTGGTATCTTTTGTCGCACGCTGTGGCGCTAAATATCGTCATTGTCATCTTTATCTTTATCTTCATCTTCATCATGATTATCAACAGCAGCATCATCATTGTCATGTCGTCGTCGTCGCACTTCAACACTTTTCTGGTATTTTATTTTAGTTAAAAAAATTTCAAATATTTCTTAATGACTTTTCTCAAACAAACACGTGTGTGTGTGTGTGTGTGTGTGTGTCTTTAAGTATCATTTGCTGTGGTTTTTTGACTTCAACTGTTTATTATTTCGTTGTTCACACATTGTTTTCATTAAGTTGAAAATAAGTCAAAAAAAAAAAAAAAAAAGAAAAAAAAAATAATGTTTCTTATCTTATGTTTTATCAGAGTTTATGAGTTTCAACTGAATCAACATGATCAACATCTTCATCATCATTGTGTAAATTGAGTGGAGAACACGCGTGATTTGCTCTTCCCAACATTACAAGTTCAAGAATTTGTGTATTGTTTTCAACAAGAAACCAACAAACATCTGTTTGTATTTGACATGATTATTTATGTTGAATGCGCCTTATATGTGATCCTTTAAACATTCATTCATTCATTCACACAATCATTTATATGTACATTCATTCATTTATATGATCAGCTCATTTATCCATTCATTCATAAATCTGTGCTCGTTCATTTGTGTGGTGGGATTTGTTCATTAAATTCTGAATGTATCTTTAACAGCAATAATCGTAATTAAAAGCCAACTAATTTATTGCTGTGATTTATTATTGTATTTTAACATACATATATTACTGTAATATACATGATCATGATGATGATGATGATGATGATGATGATCAGTATGATGTCTTTTAATGTCGTCTTGATCTGCCAGAAACATTTACAACATTTCATACGAGTTTCATCTTTTCTTTATCTTCTTTTTGCATTTTGTGCATTCCTTCTGCTATTAAGTGTTAATTAATTTTGTTGATAAGACGAAAATTAATCGGAATTTTTCTCAAAAAGATTGTGAAATGATATTCCTTAACTTTGCATTTCAAAATACCTTTCCCATATCCCAAAATGCAACAGTTTTGTCATAAGAAAATATCTTTCAACTGGCTATTAACTGAAGTTTTCGTAGTTAAAGAAATAACTCATTGTCTTGCCCAAGTAGAGAGATTTAAAATAATAAAAAAAAAAATCCGAAATCGCAAGCAAAGCAATATTCCTTTACATATCATAAATTTTGTGTCCTTCATAGCGTTCGATCCTTACTACTGTAGCTTAACCATGGCCCATTTAGTGAGAACATCACATTTGCAAAAGCATTGAAGGCAGCTTGAAGCAAGCAAAAGGTTACCTTCAAGGCGTACAAAACTGCTTTTTTAAAAATTATTTTCTCTGATTGAAAAAGTATTTTAGAATGATTTTAGCAGAAGGTCAAATAGTACAGTACATACAATTGAAGTCAATCAATTATTTTTATAGTTTAACTCTTTGTATTCCGTTTTCAACATTTCTCCGTTTTTACTTCCAATAGACAATAGACAAAAAGTTACATAGAAACAAATTTAAACGTTCAATCAATTTTATAATATTTTCATTATGGTTTATAAATTTTGTTTTTAAAAGTTTAGTTAAAGAAAATGACTAGGAAGACAATCAATTAATCTTGCATACAGATTGATAACGTAAACATCGCAAACAGACTTAGAGGTAGACAGAGAAAACAGTCCGCTTCAGCGATCCGGTCAATTATGCCAACAAATATAGATAAGTCCTTTACAATCAAATTCCAAAAGAAGACTTGGGATGGGGTCTTGAAATGTCGACAAGAACATCAATTCTGAAATGAAAAGAATATGAATCGAAAGCACACTCTCGACATGTTTTGTTTTACCTTGT
>JBANCV010000724.1:0-27474 GCA_037040105.1 Amiota albilabris | reverse complement strand
AATACAGTATAGATGGCCTTACCCGCAATTTGGGTTTTGTCTCGTTAGATAACAGACCAAAAGATAGACTTACTAACAATGACCTACAAAAACTTACTGATTGATTTAAACAGTAGGCACCAGAATTGGGGTGATAATGTCTGTAATAGAAATGGTAATACATAAAATAATTTCTTAAGTTCTTGTCCGTCTTTGAAATTATGTCCCAACTGTTAGTTCAACGCGCATAAATAGTGTGTACAGTTCTTATCTTGATCTATTTTTTATTTCACCTACTCTGTCTGACATGTATGAATTCAATGCAAACTAGTTGAGAACTCTGTCCATTCAAATTCGGATCACGAGGTTGTTCAACTGTTACTTAGACTCCATTATCGGCAGCTCCTATTGAATGAGCCTGTTTTAGTCAGGGATCTTAATCGAATCAATGTACACAAGTTCTGTCTGTGTTTGTATCGCGATCTAAATCAAGATCTCCCTTCCTTGGATTGCAATTTAACTTGTAATGAGGTGGATCAATATGTTGATAAAATTAGCAGGCCTTAGACTCAGATGCGGTACTGAAATTGTGCCCTCGAAGAGCTGACAAGAACTGTATCAAGAACAAACTGCCAAAGAATAAACATTCTTGATACCATTAAATACAAGTCCACTCTTCGGAGGCAGTTGGACCGATGTCTAGATCCACTTCACATGCAATGGTTGAAAACGGAAATTGTAAGCATAACGAGGACTATCAAGACACAGTTAATTGATTTTGAAGACTCTAACAGGTCGCAACAATTGAGAAGGCTAAGGTCTTCTGCGAAAAACTATAGGTTCATTAAGAATCTCTGCTGTAGATAAGAGGAAGATAGGAGCATTGCCGATTTGACTATCAATCCGAATGAATTGGATTTCCCAACACCACCCTGTTACTGTTAGTAACAGCAACAGATAAGCTTAATGCTTTGGCTTGCTCCCTCGAAAGAATACATAAGCAAAATGCAATGAGGTCTTGAAAATAATGAGGCCATTGTAGTAAGTCAGCATTTTGGGCTTGAAACCAAGCTTAAACCATTCGGCCGGTATGAACTGGTAGATTATCTTGTTGGAAACAGCACTTTAAAAGTCCAAACATATTTCTGAACTTCGGGAATGCCCTTTATAATGTTTATAATCTAAAGCATTCATTTTAGAGGTCAGAAATTGGAGAATGTGGAAAACGACCCACAGAGCAAAAAACCACCTTCTCGACTGTGTTGGCGATCATGACAACAAAAGTTGTATCCGTCCGGGCCATCTATGCTATATTTTGTCATCAGAAAATGCAACGTGTAACCATTCCGAATTTCATGACATACACTTACGTGTAAAGAGCAATCGATCAGCACTCAGTGGTGGTTTTTTTTGAAATTTTAATGTTTTTAGATGTTTAGCATCAGTAATAACATGCATCACTGTGCATACACTTGCTGTTATCGCCAAATCCGATGTTATTTTTGCTACAGACTGCTGGGAGTGCTGCCCTTCGGTCAGTTGGTTTTTCATTGCAGCATAATTTAACTTATTTTTAATGTAATGAAACACAACACGTCAGCTCCTTCCTATGTTTTTTTTTTTTGCAATTTCCCTATGAAAAAAATTGAGATCCCTATAAGTAGAGATTCTTGCTTTTTCTTTCGACATTAAGACACTTTTTCGTCGAACCATTGATAAAAATAGAACTTAAATACCAATATTTTTGCAGAACCAATCACCTCAAAAATCTCAGACAAACTACCATAATTGTCAATGTTCTTATTCAAGTGAAGCTTTCAAATATTCCTCTTTTGGAATGAAGTATTTATTTTTTGATAAAAAAAATTTTAGTTTTTATGTTTTCAAGTTGAAATTTTGAATGTCTGTCTCTTACTCGTATCGGAAGGTTTTCTTTTTTGTTAAAAAAATCTACAAAATTTCAGGAATCTAAGAATGTAATGAGTTTAGATACTTTTGCAGTCTAAGATGAGAAGAAGTATTATTGAACGAAAGACAATTCAACAAACTACATGATAACACGAGAATGTGAGATGGAGAGAGTTAGATCATTTCTATAATGTTTGAAAAGAAGTGGACATAGATGACTACATTTTGCGTAACTCTGGAAATTACGTAGGAAATTCCCAAATAGAATTCCTAAGCATTTTGAAATCGATTTTTTAAATACAATAGGCTTAAATCTAACTTATAGGACTTAGAGGAAGTTTTAGTGGTTGCAGACTACTACTTTGAACAAAACAATGCTGAGATAGAGAAATAACAATATGGGAACCTTCTCTAACAACTTAGGAATAGTTAACAATTTAGATATGCCCCGATTATTTGAAATGTCCGATTTATTACCTTTTCGGTGGGGAGGAATAATGAAAGATCCCTTCCAAATAGACGGAAATGACACTACTTGGAGTGATAAATTAAAAAAGCTTCAATAAGAATTTATACAGGGAACTTGCACACCTTATTAGAACATATTTAGGGACTTTAGCTGGGCCAGGAGAATAAGAAAATTTTAAGAATCTAATATAATGGAGAAGGGTCATGTCGTCTAATACAGGGGTACTGAAATTATTAATTGTATGAACATGATAAATGTACAAAGTACCCTTGTAAATTCGCTGTGTAAAAGGTCAATTGAAAAAACTTTGCAAATAAGCTAGATACTCTGGGGTCATCAGCAGCATGCATATCATTGTGATGAGTGCAAAACACAGATAGATTAATAGGATACACGAGCCACCAATGCCTTCGAATTAGTGTCTTTGCCATTGTTTTATAAGCAGCCTGCATATCCAAAGTAATCATATCCATGGATTTCTTCACAGTTGGTTCATTTTTTAGATATTTTTGAAGCTAATAGACAGTGGAAATTGATATCGAATTAGCTCTAAAACTGTACTGTAAATGATGCCTAAATATTATTTTATTTAATAAATTTTTTTAACTTAAATTTTTTTCCAATTTCTTAAAGCTCTGTAAATTTACGATATATGTATGTATGTATGTATGTAATCTGCTCTTGTTTTCAATCATTCTCTGTTGTTTTTCTGTTTTATATTTTTATTGTTTTCCCATTTTTTTTATTTTGATGTCGCCCTCCTTAGAAGTTTTCAACACAAAACTTTGATTGATTGATCTGAATGCCATGAGATTTGAGCTGAGCTGCGTAGTTGGTGACAAATTCTTTTGAGTGCAACGAATTTGTTGTTTATGACGCTTCATGCATTTTCTTCTCTTTTAATATTATTTTCATTTTCATTTTCGTTTTTTTTTTTTTTTTTTTTTTGTCATCATCATGTTACGATGATTTATTGAAATTTCTGTTTTCGGTTGAGTGATGTGCGGTTTTACCAGAATTTGTTGGCGATATACTGATTACAGATTTCAAGGAATGTCTTTGTTTTCAAACAAAAAGTAAAAAAAATAAAAATGAAGTAATAAATAAAAAATGAAAACAAATGTTTGCAATAAAAAATAATTAAAAAGTTTAATGCTGATTGTAAAAGTTCTATGAATAATTTGTAAATCAAAATAAATTGCATTCATTACTCATATGTTATGCCAACCATTTGTGATGTTTTTTTAGCTTTTACCGAGAAACATTAAATGGGCAACTTAAAATGCTTTGATCATTTAAGAAGATTTTTTTTATCGTTTTCTTTTGTTTTAGTTTTTCCTAAGCAACTTAGTCACACTAAACGCCTGTTGCAGTTTTCTAGGAAAAAACTCATCATCATTTCAATTTTTATTCAAGCAAATAATAAGCAATTAAAAAAATAATAATAATAATTAGTGTGACAAATAAAATAGAATAGATCTCGATTTCTAGTTTTAATTCAATGTAACTTTCAAATGTGAAATTGCATAAGATTCTAGTTCAATATAATGAAGATTTAAAAAATCAAAAGGAAATGAGATCATGATTCCAGATGCACTGTGGTCTTGTTATCATTGAAAAAAAGAGGCATTAAAAAAAGGATTCGGATAGTGATAGACGTCCTGAGGGAGCGAAGTTTCTTGGATAAAATAAAATCGAACATTTGCTTTATGGCTGCACTACAATTCTTATTGTATGAGACGAGCTCGTTTTCTTTCAACATCTAGGCAATCTGCCAAACATGTCATTGGTTTCAAAAGATTCCATTTAGTTATTGCTGAAGTTCATTAATTGGTATTTGAATTGATAATTGACCACTCTTTCTTCAGGTAGAAAGTCTTGATAATCAGAAAAAATTGTATTACCGTGTGTACTTATTTGTTACTTGTTGTTTTACCAGGCGTTGCCAGGATCTCATGATGCTAAGCAAAATTATTACAATGTGAGGTAAAAATACAACAACACAAAATTCAAGAAGCAGCATAAACCCACTCTCTTGATCCGCTCTCAGTGAACGGCATATACAACAAAACAAAAAAAAAAAAAAAAAAAACCAAGAGTGAAAAGCCAGAGAATTTTGCATTGATTTTAATAAAATAAGCGCTTTCTCATCTTTCAGTAAATCGAGTTTGAATCCAATGAGTGGCTTTTACCTGATGCGCGCACAAACATTTCAAAGTCTACGATTATATTTTATGTATCATAAAATATATTAATGATATTGTGCTGGGATAGTTTTTAATCAGAATTAGAAGGCTGTGAAGGTACAATATCTTTTACATATGGTGTTATAGGGTTGACTGCGACACCCTACATATTTACATACTTACAAAAATAGTATAACTTTAGTATAAATTAAATCAGTTGTTAAATATTCATCAAAATCTTAAAATATAGAACTTATTGAAGTTTTTTTCTAAGCTCAAATTTAAAATTATTTTGAAGTTTTTGGAAAGAATATTACATCTTTCATGTAAGTAGTACTACAATTGAGGGTTTCTTATTCTGTAGTCGTATTCTAAAAAAGAAAAATTCAAATACATGCATATGTTAATTCATTGAAATGTGTAAAATTTCATGTTTTTTATAGTTGTTGTTGTTGTTGTTGTCAAGCATAAAGAAACATGAAATGCCTGCAATTAACATGCAACGCCTATGAGAAATAAAATTGAAATTTGTAAGAAGAAATTTTGCTGTTGCGATCTTTGAGTAAATTCTTTAATTGTTGTCACTGGCTACAACAATGATGATAATGATGTTGTTGTTGTTGTTGTTGTTATTGTTGTTGTTGTTGATGATGATGACTATATTGTTGTTGATAATGATGATCATCATGTTTTTGTTTCTGTGGCTGTTACGTGCCTCAGCTGCAACATTTTACATACGAAGACGATTGCCGACAAAATGAGAAAATAAATTATTTTGCGATTTTTTATTTTTATGTTTACCATAACAACACTTGTTGTTCTTAATGCTGTTGTTGTTGTTGTTGTTGTTGTTGTTGTTCTTAATGTTGTTATTTTTCTTAATATTGTTTGTTGTTTCTATTTTAAAAATAAATTTAATGAACGCATTGCATTGTTTATAAATAAGTAGAATTTTCTTATAAGAATGCGTGTAACGCAAAATTGGAATCTTTTATGAAAAAGTAAAAAACTCACAAACACAATACGAGAATGCAAGTAAGATTTAAAAAAAGAATGTATAAAAACCATCTAACAATCTTTGGTCTTCATCGAAACTTAGATATCCTTCACTTGATTAGATAATTATTATTACAATTATGATTTTGAATTAAATTTCGTGCACTCAATTGCATTTCAAAGTTATAGTTTTTTTACAATGGTAATCATTCCAATTGAATTTCCGATAAACGGTTTCTACAATATGATTACCAGACATAAAATAATAAAGTCATCATACCTGGTACTCAGAAAGATACTCGTTTAACAAAAAACAAGAGAATTCTACATTTTTGTTTTAACCATAACATAAATACACTTCGCACTGAATTACATATTTATTTATTTGTAAAAGAATACTAACTAAGTGCTAGAGAACTTTCGACTGGACAAGCTACTACAAACAACATTATTCGAAAAGTTTTAGTACAGATCAAGGACCAATAAACCGCAATAATGTTTGGAATCTAGAACAAGAAACTCAGATATAAAGAATAATTAGAGTAATTAAAAGATATTTCCAAACATGAAAAAAACTTGCGTAAAAATTATTATGTTATCAAATGAATTCAGTCAGCCACAGATTATCTGGACATACATACATATATATGTTATACATTGGAATTATGTATATTACTTTTTTCTTTTGAAAAAAAAAAAAAAAAAAATAAAATAAAATTCCAAAAGTTAAACTATCGACATATTTTAACAAAACTTAACTTCATCAGTAGATTTACGCATATTACTTTATGAAATAATAATCAAGCGAAAAACATACTTTATTGTTTTATTATGTATATTATATTTACATTATTTATGTATAACCCATTAAATTTTATTATAGTTTATATTTTGGTATAAAGTGTTAGTTAGATATGCTTCCATTACAACTAAGAATGAATTTGTGGATATTACTATGTCTTAAGAGAAACTGGATACCATAAGGAAAATAGGGAAAACCTGATATTAAAAGTAAAATTCCAAACTTAGGCATTTAAACTAATATTAAGAAAAACTAAAGGTCCATACTTGTTAAAGCTACATAGCTTAAGAGTTAACTTGAAAAAGTACAGATCATCACAAGATTGTGAGATAATTAATTTTTCAAATTACATTTTTGTTTTAGCCTGGGCGATTTTTACATCAATCATAGGCATTTCATGGAGAAGAGAGAAGAGAGTGGAAAAGTAAAAGGGTATTGGGGATTCAGAATCATTTTTAATAATTTGATTTGGGTTCTTTGGAGTTTGGCACGATGACTAACTGCACAAGATTCCCGAGCCTGTTGATGAATGGTTATAGTATTCGTATTGTTTTATTTACTTTATCCAATGTTCTGTAAATGTTACAGAGGAACACTGGCTGTAATACATATCTTATTTTTTATTTGATTTAATTGAATGATGATGACCCAATTCGTATTGAGCATAAAATAGGGAGTAAGCTGTCAGAGTTACCATTTCAGTTGAAGGAGTGGCCGGCATAACATCCAGACCAGAATCCGAGCGAAAATCTGGGGTTATTATAGAAAGGGAGGCTTCCAAAATCCAATAAGTGATCTTAGGGTAGAGTGCTGCATAAATGGAATAAAATTTCCAGTACTCATGATCATAAATTGGAATAAAATATACCTGAGAATGTGTACTGATATAAAAAACAAGGGATGTTCGAACAAAATTTAAAAATAATATACAATTTAGTAGCCCCGTTGTTTAATTTCTTATTATCTTTCCCATTTTAGTTATCGGTTAAGTGACTTTGGGAACCATTTACTTATGAACTAAGGAATAAGTGGATATTTTTTTTTTTCATACTATTCCATTGAACCGTTTGCCTACTACAAATCGAAATGTATAAAATTGATCAATATTTCTACAGTTTTTTTTCGGTACTGTATGTAATTAGGTATATATTTTTCTAATTACTCATCTAGCAATTTAATGTTAAGATCCTGATGATAAGTGTATTTACCTTAAGGACTAAATTATGTCTAATCTCTTGATCAGAAGTCATGATCAAGTCAGTCACTTAAAGCTATTCAGAAGATCCTTATCACATAGTTTATGACCGAGTAAATGCAATGATTGTAGCCAATCACATTAATTTTGATTCTAGTTGCTCTTTTCTTTATTGATTCTGAGTATTTTGTTTTGCCTTTTTAACCTTAAATTGATACTACATTTTTTTGGAATTTCATTCTTATGTCGCATGTCCTTTGTACATTGCCTTTTTTTATTTCATTTTCTTTCTGTCTTTTTTTTTTTACTTTAATTAGTGCATTACGTGGAAAACAGAAATTTTATTCAAATTCGAAATCAATAAGAATTTAAATATTTTTCCTTTTGTTAAATTTTCAAATTTTTGGATATTTTTCCCTGGTTAAAAATCAAGAAAAATGTTTGTTGTTTGTTGTTGTCAAATAAAACTAAAAATCAGCTTTGAAATAAATTTAATTAAATGTTAATGATGCCATCATCATCATCATCATCATCATCATCCGCAAAGGTTCAAAACACAAGAAATTGGGACAAAGTAACACAAGAAAATTACAAGAATAAATTTTAACTAACAAATTTTTAAGAAAAAAAAAAAAAGAATGAAATCAAACCAAACCAAAATAGAATATAAAAAAAAAAAAAAAAATTAAAATAAATATCATATAATAAACAAATAAGTAAATTAAAAAAAGAAAGAAAGCCTGAAAGAAAAAGGAGCTAAAACAACAATAGAAACAATTGAATGCATTTTTATAACAAAAAATGGTAAAAAAAGGAAAATATCTGAAAAGAAAAGAAAATCTAATAAAAAATCAAAAAGAAAAAAAACAAAAACAACCAAACTCAAATGAAATTATTTTGTGGCATGTTGTATATTTAATGAAGAGAAGAATCGAAGAGTAAGAAAAACACATGAGTATCTCAAAGATTCTCGTTAACAAACATAAATAAACGCCGAGGAGTTGCCTAATTAAGTCTTGGAACGCATCGTCGTCATTGACTCTTCTGATGGCTGAAAGGAAAACAAAATTGCCACAGGCATTAAAGCAGGGCACACCAGCGCCACATAGACTCATTTAGATATAAGATACACAAGTGCATACATACATATTTATGTGGTGTATGGTGTTTGTCTGTGAATGTCTGGGAAAAACTACTAAAAGAAACAAAAACCAATATTAAGATAAACAAAAATCCAAGATCAACGACTACCAAGATGATGATGATAATGATGATGTTGGTATTGGTGTTGATATTGAGAAGAAGGAAAATGCAAGCATTGCATGCTCTTCTATATTAGTTGGGAGGAGGGCAAATAAATTCCTCACTTTACCATGTATTTTGTTGGAGTTTGCAGGTGACGAAGCACATATACACACAGATAACTAGATACACATAGATATTGAACAGTAGCTACTACCCTGTCGATCGCCTGCTGTGTTTGAAACAACAATAACAAAAACTTCTACTACCAATTACAACTGTATGTGGAGATACTTATGGTACACAAGTAAAAGATACTCTCTCAAGTGTTTCTTCAAATGTTGAATAGAACACAAATTTGTTCAGTTCAGTTCAGTTCAGTTCAGTTTGGTTTGGTTTGGTTTGCTTTGGTTTAGTTGTAGTTCTAAGATTGAACTTTGTTTTGATTAGAATATTTGAATACGAGTATTTTATTATAGATATATATACCTATATATTTTGTTTTTGTTATTTGGTTTGAATGTCTGGCCTTCTTCATCCATAGATCTTAATGCAACATGTGGATTCGTTTGGTATAGACCGAAAAGACTGATCAATCGTTCGATGGATCCATCGATCTATCTATCTATCTAACGCTTGATCATACATTCATTCATATACTTTGTCATTTGGGGGTGTTGAAATGTCAAATGCTTGCACATGGCCTTCGCGTTCTAAGCAATTGGCTTTGTACTTATGCCATATAAACAATAATAACAACAACAACAAAGTAACAATAACATTAGCAAAAGATTTTTTAAATCTGGTAGACAAAACACATATACAACAACACTACATTTGGTAGCAACTGCAACATATATGTATGTATGCGATAAAAGTAGTAGCAACTTTGTGGATTGTGTAGGCCAATTCTGAATATAAGTATCTTTGTTTTACTTGCAGCTACTTCTAATATATACTTCTAATATATGTCTGTTTCTCGTCTTTAATTGTATTTTAGATTTCGTAATTTCGTATCATATAGTAACACTCTCTCAAATTGAGTAAAATATTTTATTTATTGTACAATAATTATTTGTAGATACTTAGTACAAAGGGCATCCCAATTGCAATTGGATTGATTGCTGTCTAAAGTAGTTTGCAACAAATAATAAATAGCAAGAAATTATAATTCAAATTAATGATTTTTTAAATTATGAAATTTATGCGCATCATCATCATCTCAGTTACAATAGACCGATCAGATCTGTTCAGCGATCTATTATCACTGACGTCCACCGTCAATAAAATTCCATTAGAGTTCATCACAGAGCCTGAACATAACGTCTCTGCAATTCATACTCGTAAGAGGCAGTCGTTCTTAAACTATTGAATGATCAACAAAACAATTTTGACATTATCTTTTCATAAACAAATTTCTCCATATTTTTTAATCAATAATTTATAATAAAATGGAATCATTTTGTTAGCCTTTAATTCACAAAACTCTTTGAAAGATTCCTTTTGGCATAAGAATGCTATGTATGTCTATGGTAATAAATACATATGCTGAGAAATGAAGTAGATCGCCAGTCAATATGTGTATGGGATCCATAAAAATTATATTTAAAAGGGGATCCTTGAACTAAACTATAAGCTTAAAAACCGCTGATCTAAGGCAACAGGCAAAAAGCAAAGCATACTGCTCAATTAAGTCGCGCGCCGCTTTGACTCGAAGTGAAGTGACAATCACACCACAATGATGAAGATGTTGTTGTTTATAATATTCTGATTTTGATCAAGATCAGAAACTTGTTGACTGGAAGATAGTAACGAAGATGTAGTCTTTACATTAAAATGAATTCAATGTCAATGTTCAATTGTTCAAGTTGCTCAATTTGAAACTGTCACTTTGTTGACTTTTACATACATACGTACATACATATGCCTTCGTTGGTCTGATGTTGTGAGGTCTAAAATTACAGAAAACGACAATAATAACAACTATAACAAATGATTTGTGGATACAATTAATTGCATGTGGTAGTTATTGTAAATGTCACATGTCATAAGTGTAATTAAAATGTTATTATAATATATTTACATTTGAATAGTTTTAATTATGTATACAAAGAAACAAATTACTTGAAAGTACAATAAAAAAAAAAAAAACAGAGGTAAAATACAACCAATAGATAAACCAATGGGTAAAACTAGGGACTGAAAACAAAGACGTCACTTTGCCTATACACAGCTAAGTATCACTACACCAATGATGATCTATTCTGCACTGTACCAGATTAGAGAAGACCATACCTTAAGTAAAGACTTTCAGAGTGGATAGACTGGCCTGTGTCTTTAGAAAAGGAGCCATGAAAATATTACCTCCAACATTTATATATATAGTATATAGAGTATACATATTGGTCTAAAACGAATACTGGTGTTGGAGCAGAAGTTCATGCGGAAAACCTTAGAAGAAGCTTATGGTATTTATGTTAGTAGTAGGAGAAATACAAATAATGTGAGTGTGCTACTTTCAACAGTCACTTCTAAATTCACTTTAATAGCAAGGCTACTTGTAGTGCAGCCTCAATGCTTTCAAGATCAAACCGAAGCTAGTCAAGGATTGCTTAATATTATTTAAATGACTAGCAGCAATTTTCTGCGGTCTGCCTTGGAGTTTCACAAACATAAAACTCAAACTATGGCTTGAAAATAAATTGTACTAACTTTCAGTCAGATACACACAATATACGAGTAGCGAAAACATTTATGCGTTTTAGCTCTCTGAAATAATCTCAGGAAATACTAGGACAAAGTCGGAAAAGTATTCATACATGATAGTCTTATTGTTCTTGAGATGAATGCGAATAAATCTAAATGAGTAATTTTGAATATGTATTGAAAAAAAAGAAAATGGAATAGTATTTGTTCTGACAGTGTAAGGATCTTATCTGGACCAGACTCCGTTGTCTTAATAACCAGTACCTAGATGTAAGTGTAATTGACGACGAAAAACATGAAATTCCTAATGGACACCCGAATCTCCAAAGAGCAACATTGCTGCAGTAAATAGCTCTTTCAATTTTTCTCATCTAAGCTAATCTAATCGAGTGGAATAAAGAAAATATGATTAGTACATACATCATATAACTATCAATAGATTGTCATTTTATACAATATTTCAATTCGTTATCAATCCTTATTGTATATTTCTTCTTTTAGGATATGGTCTTAAAAAATACACTTGACTTAATTAGTCTTCACAAGTAACTTGAAAATGTTTCTGAATGGATGCGAGTATAATCTAAACATATTGTATATAAAAAAATTGATGTAAATATAAGAATGTGATCGATAAGCTCCGACACCGTATTACTAATCATCATGATGCTTGGCACATATATGTATTTTTTAATGGAAAAGGTTTTTATGCTATCCACTTGGTGCTAACTTGCCACTAGGTGGCGTTGCAGAGATCGCCTTCTCTTACGTTCTACACCGATCTCCATAAAAATCAGTATGCATAGCTATTAGAAACTGGAATATATTCTCACACTAACTATTTTATTATAGAAAATTCTTTAATTTTTAATAAAAAAAAAATTTTTTTTTTTATATTTAACAACAAAGCTTTATGGCAGAAACATCCGAACAACGCATTGAATGAATCAATTCAAGAAAAAGTACCAATCTAATGTTGGCGGCATTCAATTATGATAGGAACAATGATTGCAAAAATCACGCAATAACATCACATGAGTACGATTGCCGGACAACGCTAGTACTAGATAAATATAGTCTATTATGGTATTTATACCATCTTTAAGCAAGCAAGTATCAGAAATTCTACAAAATAATTTGCTGGCACTAAGATGTATATTTATACTCTATCTAGTATGTTTACTGAATGAATTTCTCAATTTATATGATAAAACTTAAATTCATTTGACATAGAAATTACATTAGTGTTATAGATAGAAGTAAATCATTGTGGTCCACATTTCATTTATGGAGTGAAAAAGGTAAATCTTTAGTTACAGAATAATAAAATAAAAAAAAAAAAATCAAAATGAATGAATGAATAATTTTTGCTAAAAAAAAAAAACAACATAATATCTAAAGAAATATAAAATAATGTTTGCTGCACGAAATCCGATTAAGCAAACGCTTGAAATCTCAGACGTCATTGCACAGCATAAAGATCAAAGGCAACACAACTTTAATTTCATATTTCTTTATCTGGTTTGTGCAAAGCAACTAGAATCATTGAAAATAAAATTAATTTTATGTTCAAATACTAAAGGATACTAAATATCTTCGATGGTTGTTTCCTTTTGAAGGCAGCTCTTGTTCCCTTCTGCTCATTCATTCTTTTATAACTAAGAATGGTATACAAGATACAAATCGCCATACAACGGTTGACAACTACCATCAACCAACAACAGCAGCAACAATAAATGAAAAATAACTATGACAACAACAAAAATAATGCAAAATGCAAAGATAAACCAATTCGTCATGGTCACCTTTTTCTTTTCTTTTCTTTCCTTTCGTTTCCTTCCCTTCCTTTTTGTTTTTGCTTTTGACTAAGAATATCGAGTCACACGAACAAAATAAAAAGAGAATTGCAAACCATTGGCAAATAAAATACCCATAGATACGTACGACTGCATACAGAGACACATATGTGTGTATATTATGTTCCATAAGATTTCTCCAGCTGTGCATTGTGTGTTATGTATCCTGAGTGTCGGAAA
Source organism: Amiota albilabris (assembly GCA_037040105.1). NCBI lineage: Eukaryota > Metazoa > Arthropoda > Insecta > Diptera > Drosophilidae > Amiota > Amiota albilabris. The sequence continues at coordinate 13,955 of JBANCV010000724.1, read as the reverse complement.
TTTAAATCCTTTTGTATGTAAAAATTATTTAAACAAATTAATGTACATATGTATTTCTTCAATGATCATTGAACCTTGATCAGACTGACAAACTCACCCACAAAACATCTATGAAGAATAGTAGAGTTTCTTTCATTCTTCTTTTAATTTTAGCATGCCTTTTTGCCATTTCGTTTTGTTCTTTGAAATGCATAAAATTATCTGCTATCTGATATAAAGAATTTGTATAGGTTTTTTTTTTTTTTTTGGAATTTTCGAATAAATAAGGATTTTTCTAGTTATGACGAATTGCAAACCTTTTTTGCTTTAAATATTGAAAATATTTTAAAATATATGCACATTTGTGATTCTGCAGTTGTGTATCTTTTGTTTTGTTAAAATTCATTCATAAAATACCAAAACAAAAGAGATAAAAAAAAAGGAAAAAGAGAATATGCCAAAATTTAACTAGGAATTCGTATAAGAGATATATTTTATAAATACCTTTCACATACTTGATGGAAAATTAATACTTACAAAATAGGAAGATATTTGACAAATTTCATGGCTACCGACAGTTTTTCGTCGTTTAGTATTGGGAGGTCAGCCATTAAGAACTTGTACAAACGAGTGCCCTGATGAACTTCAGTTACTATATTTTTAAATCACACTCTTGATCCCCATATCAGACATTGAAGGTTCTATTGTTGAGATACGATTTCAGCATCTAAAAATATGCAGCCGGCAGCTAAACTCGATAAATTGCTAGACAAACATCCAAGAAGGCAGCCGAACAGTGTTCCTTGTCTTCAAGAGTATTCAAAACTTTTTATGGCAACGTTTTGCAGTTCCAAGACATCTCCTGAAAACGAACTGATGATGTGTAATCATGTGACCTTCTTCCAGAAATATAATAAGCTAATTAGAAGAATTCTGTTCAATACTTTGGAGAGTATTGTGGTTTGTGCTTCAGGCTTGGCCTTAATAATTATTTCAACGCACTTCCAAACTGTGCCACAAGATGCATGAGATTGTTTTTGGGTCGGCGCTTGCATGGCGCATGTATTAGTTTTGTCATAGTCGGCAGATATAGATTTATTCAGGTAGTTGTCAAAAAATAAATAACGTTATGTGTTTTAGTTGATTAAAATAAAATGATATCAAAATGATTTTAACAAATAACATCATGTTTATGAACATGTTTATGATAAAAAATCAGTAAATCCATGGGATATCTTTCTTTTAAATAAATCAATTCATCTGTTTTGTTGTTTTCTTAAAGTGTTTCACCAAAGTATTGGAGATATTTTAAATTTTTAGTACATTCAAAAATTAATTTTCTTTATTAATTTCATCCATTTTATTATTAAGATTTTTTTCTTGGACTTGATTTCCGGTGAGTGAATGAATAGAATAGAATCAATAGAATGAAATTTTCGGCCATAGTGATGAATTGTTGAATCTTACATAGATTATATTATAAGTGACTTGAATCAATCCAACCAAGTTCTCAATTCTGTATCAGTATTGAACGAAACTCATCGCATAGGATATATAAGAGACAGAAAGAAGAGGAAATCTATTGATTCCAAATCGAGAGAGTACGGCCATGCTTTTGAAAGGTTTCCTTGATCATATTGGCTATATGAGGATGATGCTGTTGATAATGGTTTTTTTTTCTCTACAATTGTTCCATCAAGCAATTGTTCATGGCTAATCCCTTCGCAATCCTTCAGTTCCTATGTTGTTTGATGAGAATTTTCGTGCATATATTAATTAAATCTCTCTTCATTGAACTCAACAAGACGGCATACCCATTAAGAGCAATTCTTTCAGCAATGACAATCTATCCATATATGAATTTAACCCTACATATAAAGACTCGAACAAAAAGCAATACATAAACTGATGTAAGTAGAATGAAACATAAAATATTAAGCTAAAAATATTTATTGAATTATGTGGAATGCTTAAAATTAAAAAAGTAAAATTCTTAAAATTGATATTATTTCTTTTATGAATAATTATTGTATTATATACCATAGTATTTTAATTAACCTTCAACCTTTGATTTGTCAAGCAACAAGTGGATTTCTTCATCCTGAAAGCAATTTAATTTGTAGCCCAATTCATGCAAATTTTTTTCATTCGATCATTTATAAGTGGATTTCTTGTAGGTGTTCTTGCAAATAAATCCTTATTATTCAGCCAACGTTGAATTGTTTGATCCGAATTGTCGCTTTTTATATGTTGCAGCACCTCCAATGATATTTCCACAGCATACTTGAATCGGTATTGGAGGCTCTTTCCCATGATAACACGATCCTCCATATGACTTGTGAATTTCTTCTGTCCGTCCTTTCATTCTTTCCCTCCACTTGGCCAGACTAACGAATTTTTTTTTAAAAAACTATGCATTGAACTTTCATTACAATTAGTTTGAACTGTTATCTTACGAATGAATATATATAAGCCAAAGACTTTTTGGTTTTTCAGTTAAGTTCAGTTGTCTTCACAAAAAGTTTAACTGAAGAAGAATTTTTAAACGGATTTAAAAAAAAAAAAAAAAAAAAAAAACACCTTGAACGATTAAAATGACATTTGGGGGAACTTCAGGCTAGAGAAGTCATGAATGCAAGAAATTTTTTTTTTTTTTTTTTTTTTTGTCGTTTTGTAAAGTCAGACCTTAGCTATTATAAATTTACTAATTTTAAATTTTCCTTTTTTTTAGTCACATGAATGGAAAAAATTATATAACAATATAGAATTTTTGTTTTTTTCATGTCATAAATAAACAAATCGTAGCAAAAACATAAATGATAGAAAAGGTCATAAAAATTCTTAGTAATTTAGTAGTATTTACAAGAAATCTAGTCAGTGGAGAGACACAATTTTGAACGCCAACATACAACCATCACCATCACCATCCAACACAGCATATACATGAAAACAATAAGAAAAACTTGGCAAAAAAGAAAAAGCAGTAACACTTGGCGACATAAACCAAAACCCAACGACATACAAAAACAATCTAAACTGATAAGTATCTGAAGTTTCAAATGAATAATCACCTGCTTTGTTACTTTGTTTGTTTGTTTGTTCTTTGTTAATATTTAATGTTTTTCCTTGTTCTTATTGTCTTTGTTCACTTCACTTCAATTCACTTCAGAGAGTCAAAGTTAGTTAAAGTTGAGGGTGCATGCACATAATGACATAGTAAAATCGGCTTTAAATGAAAATCAGATACAAGTAAATGAACAAAACAAAAACAAAAACACACAAAAAAAGAAAAAAAAAAAAGAAAATAAATGTAATAGGAAAAATGAAGTAAAAACGAAGGAAAATTACTTCATTAAACTAAAAGTAAGTAGCAGCGCACAGCAACAATAGCAGCTGGTGTCACTGATAAGAAACTCATAATTGGTGTCATTAAAAAAGTCATTTCGGAAGCTGTTAATCTTCTTTCCTCTTGTGACAAAATTGTGATAACAACTACACAGAACATACTAGAATAACAAGAACAATGAGTAATAACAAAATGCAGCAATTAAACTAAACAACAGTAGCAGCAGTAGCAGCAGAAACATTATAAAAGAAAATAATATTGTACTATACCTACTAGTATATAAACATGATCATTGACAGTGTAAGAAAAAGGAAAAAATGAAATCCCCTCAGTTATTTAGCCACTTTATTTCGGTACTCACTTATTCATTCATTCACTCACTCACTCATTCACTCATTCATTCAGTCAGTCAGTCAGTCAGTCAGTCAGTCAGTCAGTCAGTCAGTTTGTCAGTTTCGTATTTAGTCTCTGGTTTATCATTAACTTTGCGAAAGAACTCACACTTCATAATTCAGTCTCTCAATCTCATAGTCCATCAGTCAGTCAGTTAGTCAGTTAGTCAGTCAGTCAGTCAGTTAATACAGTCTGTCTGTTTGTCAGTAAATTTATTAAGTCAAACAGCAACACTTTATTTAAGTCAACATTTTATTTATTTTTGTGGATTTTTTATAAGTAGAACAAAAGAAAACTCTCTTGTCTCATTTATAATAAACTGTTTCTCATTTTTTTTGTGTGTGTTTTTTTTTTTTTTTTTTTCTTTTGTGTTGGTAGTTACTTCACAGTCTGCCTCTGTATATTCTTTGGTTTTTTTTATCTTTATCTCTATTCTTCTGTTTTATGCAATTTTTTTTTTTTTTTTGTTTGGTTAATTTAAGTATCCGAAAAGACAACAAAAAATAAACTGACTTACAACAAAGTTTTATGACAAAACATTATTCTCTTTTCTTTCTTATTTCATTATTGTTCTGTTTCTTATCTTTACCTTATTTTTTATTTTTTATTTTTTTTTTTTTTTTTGTTGGGTACAGAGAGTTTTTAATTAGAAAAAAGGTAGCTAAAAATTTGGGTGGTACTACTAAAAGAAAAAGGGCAACCACAATTGGTCCAAAAAATAGCAAGTACCAAGTGCCAAGACCAAAAAGACCACACTCGTTGGTCGGTTAGGCCTTCTCTATTGACCAATTTCATTCCTCAAAGCGATTTATACACTCATTTATTCTCTTTTCTCTTTCTAAGAATAAAGTGGAAGAAGTATGAGGTATGTCCTTTTGAATTCTTCTTTAGAAATACATACATAGATACTCATACATTTGTTAGCCAACGAATTATATGAATTGTCTTGGGCCTTGTAACTTGTAGTACAAAAGATACTAACTTGTATCTTTTTTGTCTTTGTTTTCTATATAGGTATGTAAGTAGTTAAGGTAGTCCGTTGGGTCTTTTAACTTTATTTTACTAGACCGCAATGCAAGTGTGTGTTTCTTACTTAACAAGAATCCTTTATGCCTTCTTAGTTAGCATAGTAACACGAGTATCTACATACAATAGTACAGTATTTTGGTGTTATACATATTGTACATACTATAAAAAATAATAATGCCCAATTGGCCAAAATGGCAAATACTCGCCTGAAGCTAGAGTGAAGAAAAAAGTCAAGCAAATATCAAGTTTCATGTTAATGTGATCATGTGGTCAAGTTCAGTTCAGTTCAGTTCAGTTTTGTTTTTATTTTACTTTACTTAATTTTAGTTCATTACATGTCTGTTGAGTTCCAGTTCAGTTCCAGTGATTGTTATTATTTTAACCAAGTTGCATGATTACATTTTGCACAATGTTTCTGGACTTTTGTTTCACAAACACACACTTACTCACATTATTTCACATTATCCTTTTGTGTATAATTTCTTTTTAGATTATTTAATTGTAACAATTAACTTTTTTGTTCTCCACTTCCATTCCATCACCTTCTTATTCATGTTCTTGTTCTTGATTTATTGATCTGTTGGTTTTTACTTTAACTTAACTATTATCGAGGAGTTTTCTCACAAATTCAGAGTTTTTTATTTCATGCCCTAACATCCTAAGTGAGTCTACACATGTCATTATCACTCTTAGACACACATTCTGTCCTCTAGAAACCCCACTTTAAAAATAAAAAGAAATAGCTGAACCACAAACTATCCAGATTGAGTTTCCTCCTGTTGCGCAGATCAAACCTATCTTTAAGAAATAAGTTACTCCTCTATAAAACCATTCGTAAGGCAGTGTGGACCTATGTCATCGATCTCTGGGGCACAACATCAAAATCAAACACATAAATTATTCAAAATTTGCAATCCAATCTTTTACGAAGTCTCTGGTATATGCCCAACTCAGTCATTCACAGAGGATATTATGAACTGCAACAGAAAACACACCATTCAGCTTGAAGTGCATGAAAACTATCTTGACTTGATTGATGTTAAGTAATAAGAGATTAAGATTTGTTAAGAAATAGCCTGCACTCCAACCCCTCGATTTTATTTTCAGATCAGCGAAGGATTAAGCGATGGACTTCATCCATTTTCTACTTCCCTCTTACTAATAATTAACTAGTTTCCCATATCCCTTCGGGATAATTGCAAATAATAACTAGAGATAAAAGAAAAAAAAAAAAAATATGTTTTTGGCAACAATTCAATAATTCGATGGAATAAAAATTAATGAAACTAATTAAATGTATTGGTATATCCATGACGTCTATCTATATAAATAAAAATGTAAATGTTTGTATATTCATGACCTCAGAACTCGAAAACTATTTTACCGATTGCTCTGAAATTTTTACACAATGTTGCAGTCGATGTGGGATGTGTTTTCAGATACTTATTATTTATATACTTACTATTATTAATTGAATACATATTTATAAAAATAAATTTGAATGTTGCATACGTCATCTTCATGCGAGTTGTTCACTTTATATGTTTAATAGAGTTTGACCAGCCTGAGCCACAACAACGCGTGTGAGGTGCAGCTAGTGGGTTTTTAATTTCAGTCTTATATTATTTTCTTACCATAGATTTTAGTTTTTTGTTATGACATCTGTGGTATCTATTGTGATTTAGTCAAGAAATTAAAAGGTAAGCAGAGCATTTATAATGAACATGAACCATGAACTACTCCACTAAATCAATAGGAATCACCGCTTTATAGACTCCTTGAATCAATGGAGGTTAAAATTATTTCAAACTATTAATTAGTTTTATGATTTTTGAACATTTAACTAGAGGACTCCACAGTGTGATTTACTTATTCCGAAATATGTTTAGCAAAACAATATTTATTTTAAAACCTATGTAAGTAACATATCCCGACACTTTTGATTTAATGATGTGCTTTACTTTTATTAAAGACTATGTTCGAAATTATCATCTTTGTAATCAAATAATTTTACTCCATAGAAATCGATTTAACTAAACACACTAAAGTACTTAACTCAAAATTAAACATACATAATTCCATAGATGTTAATACTGGCAATTGTTTGTTGCTGTTTCTACATAATACATTCATGTATTGTATTAAACTAAGAAGATTCTTTTGTATCCTGTACAAAGCGTAAGTAAAGCTGCTTAGAGGTGATTAGCCTTGTTTGTCTGTTTGTCTGTTTGTCTGTTTGTCTGTTTGTCTGTTTGTATCTCTTGTGCAAAACGCTTAGCATTCACACGGTCTTCATTTTGGTTTTGTTGTTGTTGTCGTTTTTTATTTTTAAGATACTTTTTCTGTTGTTATTATTAGTTTTTACCTTCAAATCTCCACTAACAATAATTTTCAATGCAATGACACTGAATTGAAAAGCAAAACAGGAATCAGAAGCAAAAATCCGATTAAAAGCCTTTCAAGTTGATCTAGATGAAAAACTGGAAATGCTCTCTGATCATAACATTATAGACAACAAAAATATACAAAAAATAAAACACAATTCTTTCTTATTGTTTTTATTATGGAGTTTTGTTTTGTTTCGTTTCGTTTTGTTTTTTCTTTTTGCCTTTATGCAAATTTTGTCAACATTTTTCTCTGTTACCAAAACACCCAATAAAAGGAACAAAGAACAAAAAAAAAACAAAAATGAAAATGCTTTAAAAGAAACGATTTTTGATAAATTTTGAATGTGAACAAACCGAAGAACATAAGACGACAATCATAATTAGATCGTGCACTGCGAAAGCGGGAGCAAACTTGTAGAGCAACAAGCGATGCACAAGCGGACCATAGACGTGCAATTTTTTTTATTTCCCAGCAACCGTGAAAAGTGTAAAGTGAAGTTAACACTACAAAGTAATATGTTAAAACTATGATGGGCAATAATATATAAGTAATATTGAAAATCTATGCCCACTTAGCAGAATTCATTCAATCACATTTATAGGAGATGATGAATTTGTTGTAAATTAAAAAAAAGCATCCATATTTAAATGCAATATAGTACATAGTTGCCCAATATTATTGCACCTCTACTGGCCGCTTTATTTATATATTGTACTTGGTACAGACAAAGTCAAATAAGAAAAGCAACAGGAACAGAAACAACATCCATGATGACATTCAAGCAACAATTGTTGGTGGTGAGCTCCTGTTTCGATTGAATTTTAGTTGATAAGTTTTCTTTCTTGGTTTTTGCATCTTGAACTTACACAAAGCACTTTTGACCTCATGAGCGCACTTTGCATACAAATAAAATTATATTTTTTTAATAAAAAATATTGTAATAATAAAATATATATGTATATATATATATCTATGTATATATATGTATATATTTATAAAATATTACAATTTTAATAGCAAACAAACAACAATCGCATTGAATTTGCATAAAGTACAATTTTATTAAAATTTATTTTCATGATTTCAAGAGGAATACAATAAAACAAAAATAAATAAAATAAAATATTATACTTACAATGAAAATTTTGTCTTGACTTAGTAAATTTTATAAAAGAGCATTCAATTTCAAAAACAGAGAAATGAAGATGCTGACTAGACAAGCGAAACTATGTATGTGTATACAACAATATCGCTGTAAGCATTTACAAAAGAAATATGTGTCTATAATAAGAAAGTAAGTTCAATATTTGAGTAAGTCTTCTCTTCTTCGTATGTATATTTCAGGGACTACATACACTCAGAAGATTATTATACTCATAATATTATATAAAACTTAAAATAAGGGGGCCACAGTGAACAATAATCAGAATACAGAATAGAAAAATTCATGTCATTAATTTATCGATTGACGCATTGGAAGACAACATTCTCCACATTATTACCGATAAACGTACTAAATTTCTACAAAATTGGACTTTCTGATTGGACTTCCTGCGAGCCAGCTGAGGTGGTCATATTCCGGAAATCATAATCAAACAAAAATGGCAAAAAATTATCTTTGGAACAAATCCAAATTCATGGTAATGGATAATCAGTTAGTGAAAATAATAATAGTCCTACAATCTAGTGACATGTTAAATGATATTGGTAATCGGAGACATGTAAAAAGAAGTTCAAATTCATCAAAGGAAATTGAACAATATCATTAGATTCAACGGACCTTAACAATTTTTATTATATTTCAGGTTTACCACAGAGATTCACCAAAACTTGTTAACCTTCATGTTTTTATGCAGTGACCAATTTGATCAAGTCGCATGGACTTTGGCGACTAAGCAATATGCGAACGTTAATTCAAAGTTGATGTACAGAGATGGACCTTCTGAGCCCCAACGTGAATTATCGAAGGACTATTCTTTTTGCGTGGATTTCTTTTACCATCATCATTGGATTAGATTAGGTGAAGGGATCTAATTTATCTCTACACTCTGGCCTCGAACAGGCGTATTGTGACAGCTCTACGTAATAAAGTTTCTCCAAGATTCTGATATTCATCAACAATTCCAAGAAATTCCTTTGAAGCAAATCTACAATTTCATTTGGTTTACATATGCTGATTACTCTGATAAAAGAGTTTGGTTAAAATTAAGCCCTCACAATGGTATAATAAATACTTTATCGAGCAATGATACTCGTGAATGATTCATAATAATAACATTTGATTCTTTTTATTATTCTACCTCAAACTATCCAAATTAATTTATTCTAAAATTTCCTGCACAGTTTTTTCAACAAGATTTTTATGTGCAACTTTTTGTTTATCACTATTTTCACTAACTCTTTGAAAAGCCTCTTCAATGGATTTCTCCAAATATGCACTGCTTCTCCTATCTCTTCGTATGCGGATTCATCCCAATCGTATTCTATTATTTTATTCATTTCCAGGTGGGTCAAAGTTCGCCAATGCATTTTTAGAATGTTATATGTTTCCTATAGACTCTTCTATACATACAGTAGTATTGTATATGATCTTTAGTAATATTCTATTTTAAATATAAACTTAAATTTTCCCATGCGACCAACTAATTATGATTTTTTGCTTTATGCAAAATAACTGTTTGAAATCTTCTTCCATGAGAGAATAATGAATATGTTAAAAATACAATAGAAGATTTCTGACTTAAGTAAACACAAGGCTTATATAATGATTATAATATACTAAAAATACAAAATAAAATAATAAAATTTCAGATGGACATTGCGTTCTGCAGCAATGTTGATGATTTTCAGCTATTTATTAATTTTAATAAAAAGTGAAACTTAATCCTAAATCTGGTTCAAAACATTGATTGTTTTTGGAGCGATTACTCAGGATCAAAACATCAATCATCATCACATGGATAGATCACATAAAAATTCTTAAATTTCCAAATTTACTTGTGGTGCTGATACTCAGTCATGAAGGCACTCTCAAAATCTCAAACATTGACTCCGTTCGTTTTCTATACGGGCGAGTTCCGCTCAACATGCTCAACAAAATCAAGATATGTTGAAACCCAAAGTTAGCCTTTCGAACGGCCCCAACCAAAAATCTCTTGTTTGAAGCCAACATTGCACCCATAAGGGCTAAGGTACATACATCTGCTCCCTATTAAGCTATTCAAGAAATGCAATACTTAAAAACTGATTGACTATTTTGTAACATTAACGAAAACATTGTATGAATACAAATCCTTAAACATGCCAATATAAACAAGAGAATATAAACACTTAAACCTATCACAATATCTTCTGTTACATATATAGCAAGTTCTAAGTTATAGCAAAAATTATAAGTAGCCTAAGACCCCAGCAGTCAGCGCTTTCCATCTTCTCCCCATTAGTTTGAAGTTTAACTAAATCATAATATGATATACATATATACCATATAATGGTATTAAAAACTAAATAGATTTGTTAGTATAGATGATGGAGTTAATTTTTTTGATATTGGAAAATGTTATGGCTGAAGAATTGAGCCCCAAAACTACACACTATTCCGACACAATTGTTTTGTAGTCTTATGAAAAACTTCAATCCCAATATTTGAATTGAAATAAAATTCCCAATTGAAACGAAAATTCTATGAAAATAGGAAAATTAAAATATGAAATGCAGCACATTCTGTAAATTAGTTAGTATTTATACATATGAGTTGTTCTAAGACTTTAAGATCCCAATTTCCTTTCATACATCGTACAAGTTGTTCCTTTTTTTTTTACTATTTATCCACAGTTAATCAATCATAAATCATAAGAAAACATACACAAAATCTTAAAAAAAACAAAAAAAAAAACACAGACATTAAACTACTACATACATATGTATATTTATAAAAAAGAAAAAATCAAATCTGAAATCAAAATCAAAGGCCCAACCAAACCTTCAGCTCGTTAGCAATTTAGCTTTAGCTAACTTTTCACGCCAAAGAGAAGCCTTTTGGCCATCATTAATATTTGTCTCGAAAAAATGACAGCAACTGCTTAACGGCTTTTTCTTTTTTTTTTTTTGCTTGCTTTTTATGTTAGTCCGTCTATCATCAGACCCTGCTATCCGTGTTTAAACTGTAAATGACGTAAGGCGTAACAAAAAAAAAAAAAAAAAAAAAAAATGAGAGAAACTGAAAAACAGAAAGTGCACTGAATCGAAGTTAATGTTGATGATTAAAAACTCTTTAAGTGAAAGTCCAACCATGAGTTTCTTCGGCAACTCAACTCAGCTCAGCTCAGCTCAACTGAACTGAACTCAAAGCAACAATTTAACCTAAGATGATGAAGATTTTATAGTTCTGACCAAAAAATATAAAATCGACAATAATAAATATGAAACACTCTTACCAAAACAACAACCAAGAAACAATAAACCAGACAAATTATTATACTACTACTACTACTACTACTACTACTACTACCATATGTGAGGCATGTGAAGTGAGTAACTCAGTGAGTGACAGAATGAATAAGTGACTGAGTGAGTGTATGGCGTGTGGTCGGTCATTTAAAATGACAATGAAACAAATAAAAAGTCTGAGAGTAAGGGACAGAATAAGTAGTTTTTGTTGTTAAAAATTACATAGAATATTCCATTGACTGTTTACACAAGAGTGGCATTCACAAATATTTATAATAAATAAAATATCTTTTTTAAGTGAAGAACAGTAAGTAAGTTTCATAGAAGTTTGACACCCATTATTGAGTTCCGGTTATAAAGAAGGCTCGTCCATATCCCACATCTTATGAATGTAATGTGTTAAATAAAAATTATAGAACATAAATCCTTTTTGGAACTTAAAAGTATTATTGGGAAATTCTAATTGGTATCACGGGTGATCAGAAGCCAACGGCACTTGTGCTGTCCTTATCATGGAAACGGCCCCATTTTGCGAATATTATGGTGGCAGTGGATTAACTTGAGTTGAGTTCTTCAAGCTGATGCTGTGAGTCCAAAGGTCAGCAAATGTTTAAGATGGGCCTCAACTCCCCACCAAAGAGGGTGTCATATGACTTGAATAGGATATATAAATTTGTATTTCGCACCGTGTTCTTAAGTCTACACAAAACATGCATTCACTTTAGACAAAATGGCATTTAATATGAGAGACCTAGCAACTCTGGATTAAGGGATCTTCAACGAATCTGATGACTTTGAATTCCTTGAAAGATTCGCAGATATATTTAATATCTTTTTCAAGCACTCTTCTCTTTATTCACTTTTATGGAAGTATCAATTGTAGAACTACTTCCATTTGAACGTGAAATATGTACTTCATCGCCGAAATAAATTTATTTCACATGTTGATAGTGGAGTCTAGTTTCCTTATGGGTTAGAAGTTGTATTTAAATTTCAGAAGTTCTGAAAAGATCTGAACCCTATTCATAGGTTACAAGTCTAGGAAGATCTGGTTACAATCATTATGGTCAAGTCTTAAACTCTATTCACACTTTGTGTAAAGGGCATAGAAAACATCTGTGCATTTCGTTGAAATACTTTGTAGTTTCACTACACTTCATTTCAATTGAGTTCAGTTGTTGTTCAGTTCGCTGGTTGATGTTGTTGACTTAGAAAACTCAAAAGCGTTTGTTGATCAAAAGGTGTTAATTTTTATAGCAAAATAAAGCGAGGGCGCACAATTGTTGTTGGTTTTTTGCTATTGATGTTGTTGTTGAAAGCTTGAAGTGCTTTTGCTTGTGATTAATTAAATACAAACGTAAACTCACTCACTCACTCACTCACAGATACACACATGGATACTTGAATAATTGAAATTTAATAGGCATTTAAAACGAGATGAGAAGTTGTTGACGATGCTGAGACTGGTGATGCTGCTGATGATGATGGTGATGGTGATGGTGATGGTAATGGAGTTAGTAACAATGACTATGATGATGACGTTGATGAGATTGAGATGCCGAACCGTTGAAAGGTTGGTCTGGTCATGCGGGCAAAACTTGACTCGTCATTTTAACGTGTACTCGCACATATTTTGACTTGACTTCACTCGACTTGAGTTAACTTTGTATGGCTTAGCTAGTGATGCTGTAAAACTCAACTTGGCAGATAGCTGATGGCTCAGTGAAGGTCGTGTGGGTGCGCACACCCAAAAGAAAAATATTTTGTTGAAAAATCGTTAAAAAAAAAAACTAACGAAAATAAAAATAAAAATTTAAGTTTATAGTTCCAATGATGTTGATGTTGATGTTGCTTTTGCTGTTGCTGTTGACGTTGCCGTTGTTGTTGATGATGATGATGATGATGATGATGATGAAAGAGACTCTTTCAAACGATGCGATTAACAATCACTTAGCGCTTTATTTCAAACAATGCGTGTTTTTTTTTTTTTTTTTTTTTTTTTTTTTTGGAAATTCGAGCGCCCACAACAACATCAACCAACATCAATAGCAATAACAACATCAATAGCCACAGTAATAGCAACTGTAAAATAGTATCTCAAAACTCTAAACTGAAATCGATAGCATTCGATGGTCAATTAATTGACCATGGATAAGCGTCTGAGTGAGAGCAGCCTCTTGACGGTCTTTTCAAAACAAACCAAACCAAAACAAAACAAAGAAAATAAAACAATAAATAAATAAAAATAGGAGAATGAAAATATAAAAAAAAAAAAAAAAAAAAAAAAAAAATGCCCCACCCAAGCCAAAACCCCTTTTAACTTGAAACTCCTCCAAAAAAAGTCTTGCCCAAAAAACCTCCAAAAACAAAC
>JBANCV010000722.1:0-27490 GCA_037040105.1 Amiota albilabris | reverse complement strand
GTAGAACATTGTGTTAGCATTCGGTCATTCCTTTATAAAATATTTAAAAAAATCTTTTGACCTTATAACCCTGAAACACACCATATATATGATGCTGGAAGATACCCTGAAAACTAGTTGGGGACTACTCTGATACCAGAAAAATACATGTTATTGGGGGTAATACGAGTATATATATGTTTTTTAAATTATACACGCCACAATAAGAAAATAAAAAAGAAACAATGGCAAAGTCGCAATGTGGTCTTAGAGAAGGACTTGGAACTCAAGAGGCCTATGTTATGTATTCAAGTTTTATTATGTATGTATTCCGTTAAACATGACAAGCTCATTCTAGATTCAATAAATAATATTGAACAATATATGCTTAATACTTCTAAAAAAATTTGTTAACAAAGTTAATTTATGCAGCGAAGCATTTGGCCTACGAGAATAAATATCAATAAAACGCAGTACATGATTGTAAACTGAACATGAACACGTTATGGTTAACTGTAACCCTTCTATCGAAAGAGTGAAGGAATGTTAGTATCTTGAATGCCTCAACAATGTAAATTCAGATTGCTGCAAAGAAATTTAATGCAACCATCCAAAAATACCAGAGTCTTTTGGAAAATCCAAAAATACCATGGCCGGATGATGTGCAGTTATAACAAAAAATAAAAGCGGCCTTCGAACATGAGAAATGCATATTATATAGAAAATGATACCATAAATATGATTAAATTTGGATCTAGATAAATTTTGTTGATTGTGTTTATTATGAAAATATCGTAAGCTAAGCCCAAATATTTATTTCTGTTATCATATTCTTGTGATATTATTTTTTGACTTGGAACCATTTGTTACAAATTGTCATATTAATTTGTAGTCCTTCAAATGGATTGATCGGTATTTAATATTTACCATTTATATTTGAATAGCCATATAAATTTTAATATAATAATTTATGTACTTCTTCAATGGGGCATAGAAATATGCATGTCTCGACAAAAGAGTCGAGAATTTACCAGATGATTAATAGATTTGTCCGATTCAGATTTTTTACTAAAATCCTAACGATTTTTTTGTGTGCTCATGGCTAAGTTGCTTAGCACTCAAATTTTTAATCCATAGACAGTTTGACAGCATAACTTTTCCGGTGGATTTTTCAAAAATTTTCTTTCACACGAACACTTCCCAGACTCTGCTAGAGTTTCCCTGAAAATTTTATCAATATCGGTTCAGCGGGTTCAGAGTTCATAGGAAACATATATACATATGCACATCATTCTATTTTTATATGCTATACATATATTTATAAAAATATACATAAATACTAATTAATTAAGAGATTATTCTATGATATCTAAAACATTTTTCTATATAAAAAATAAAAATGTTATACCATTTATTAGATATGAAGTTGTCAAGTAAGTGCAATAATATTTTATATAAAAAATTGACTTATATCTCTCAATCTGCATTCATTCATCCGTTCATCCGTTCATCTGTTCAACAATCTATTCATTCATTTATATATTTTTCTGTTTATAGCTTTTAGCTTTTCTATTGCTATGCCTACCTTTGCTATGTGTATGTGTATCTCTTGGATTTTATTATTATTATTTTACTTAAAATTTTTTGAGTTATTTAAATAAACACAATGAAGCACATGAAGAGTAACTAAGGATCTAAGGAGAATGTCGTCCCGACCCATATCTTCATTATTTCACACCACAACAAACAC
The DNA here is from genome assembly GCA_037040105.1 of Amiota albilabris. Lineage (NCBI taxonomy): Eukaryota > Metazoa > Arthropoda > Insecta > Diptera > Drosophilidae > Amiota > Amiota albilabris. Next base: position 25,761 of record JBANCV010000722.1, on the reverse strand, counting down.
TTTACAATAAGTTTGAAACTAACATTTAAATAAGTTATGACTTCCTTATTTTTGTTTTGTTTTTCTCTGCCTTCCTTTTGTTCGTTCTTCTTCTCTTTCATATTGTTCACAATATTGAAGGAAACATGGACATATGTACATATGTACTTATATATGTCTGTAGGCCGATTTGTCGCAATCTTCCAAAAATAAAACAAGAAAAGAAAAAAAACATATGTTTAAACATTTTCCGAAAGTTTAAAAGCTTTTTACATATGAAAATAGAAGAACATTTTGTTGAAATTACAAAACTTTAGAATGTTCAAGCAATAAAACTTAAATTTAAATAAAGATGGAAAATATGGTAAACATATTATTAATAATGAAATTTTAATTTATAAAATTTTATTTTGTTATATTTGCTTAATTTCAATTTGTAATATTAGAAACTAAAGTTCTAATACAAATTATCTCATCACTGGGATCTCGATTGAGCAAACCAACAATATTACAGCTCTTCCGATATTCTGTTGTTTCTCAGAAATTTCACCATTTTCTTCGGTTCTAATGGTTGGTTGTCTTGCTATCGGAATATGGACCAAATTATTCTAAAAACAAATATAATTTCTCAGCCACTCTAAGTGTTATATAGAATTGACTTGCACAATTTTTATGTAGAAATATTTCTTATGCTTCAAAGCGTCCAACAGCTATCCCAATGAAGACACCAACGAAACTTGGTTGTTCGTCCAAAAATCGGACCAATAATAAAAATAATAATATTGCATTTCAATACAAAATTTACTTTTTTTATGCTAGAGATAATTAAAGTTTGTTATCTCTTTTATTGCATTAAATTTTGTTTAACAAATAATTTTTTTAGCACATCAGTATATTTTTTGATTAAAAGTTGACCCAACTGTGGACACAGTGTTCAAACTATGAACACAGCGTTCGAACTATGGACACAGTCGGTCCAACTATGCAGACAACGGTCCAACTGTGGCTACTTTTTTTTTTGAATATTCTGATATATTGCGAAAATTCTCAAGTTTCCAAAGATAAACAACTCTAATAATACTTCCGAACGATTGATGAAAGTTATGAGCCAAAGACGAAACTATGCTTATCTATTGGATATCTTCCCCTACTTTATACTTCTACTGGCTTTGAAAATAAAGAATTTTTAATATAGTCTTATAAGACTATATTTTGTAAGGGGACTACTTATTCCAATAATCAAAGGATTCTAGTTTCATTATATTATCTGTGGCATTATATGATGTGATATAGTATATTATTGTATTTGTTTGACACAAATACCTTAATATTATAGTTCAAAAACTTAGTAACCAATACATGTTAAGAGTCAGATGGATATGACTGATGATTTTCGTATATTATAGATACTCACTAATTTCACGCTAAAATTACAAAATGTAAATAAATTCAAAAAAATGACATGTTATGTCACAATAAAATGAATGTCGGTTTGTATAAAATCTTTGATGCCAGTGGGTATTTAAATCATTACAAATGACACGTCAAAATATTATAATATCACCATTTACAGATTAAATTATGAAACCCAACAAGAAACGAAATCTTTCTATTCAAAAAAAAAAGTAAGTTTATATACATGTATCTGTTTCTATGTATGACAATAAAAATGGTTTCTTTACCGAGATAGAACATATATTCTGATAGATATGTATATAATTGATAAGTTTGAAGATCTCGTGTTTGAAAAAGAGTCTTGTATTTAATACAATTTCCATATTTAGATCACGCATTGACCGAACTCTTTGATAGTATTCCATTTTCATTATTATTATTACTATTATTATTGAATATAGTATAGAAAAGACATCACGCAAATTTGCAATTATGTTACTATTGGATAAGATCGATGTTCTGTTGAACTCATGATTCAGAATTGCTGGCAGTGCTTGGCAGCGGATGTAGTCGATTTAATTAGTTGTAGATCCACTGGGCATTCTTTTCTTTATATAGACACTCCACGCTGTTAAGGAACGCATTGAGCCCATGAATGTGTATCAAATAACACAACACGAAATGCCTCTCAAGATGCGGCATCTGCTCTTCATGTTACTAGCAATGTCAATAGTCTTTGGCGATGCCAAGCGAAGTAAATGTGAGTAGAGTGTTTTATTGTCAGTTATAGTTTCAGTTTAACTGCACAACCGATATTATTATGATTCCAGCCTACACATTATCACGTCTACGGTCTCTTGGACGAAATAATAATGAAGTTAGTAACTCTGAGATGGCAACAATACAACAAAATGTCGACAAAGCCACAATGGGAGATGATCCCAGCAATGGACGTTTCTTCAAGAAATTTGTGCTTTTCAAGAGTTTGTTCCAAAAACCTGCTGAATCTAATGTCATAGTGATTTCCCAAACTCCGGCACCGACTGTGGGACCAATAACGACAACGCTGACAACGCCAACGACAACAGCGACCTCATTGACTAGTCCACCATCAACAACGACAACTACAACAACAACAACAACCCCAACTACACCAATAACATCACCTGTACCAGCACCAACAACATCACCTGCACCAGCACCGACAACATCACCTGCACCATCACCGTCAACAACAACAACCACCACCGCTGGACGTGATCAAGGGGGATTAATGAATAACGATGACGATGGCCAAGGAACTATGGCAAATGATACTTCCAATTTAAAGCCTTATCAAAGGCCACCACAACACCAACAGAAACAACAACTTCTTGCCAAGCGTAAACGACTCAATAAAGTCCAACAGAATTTAATAAAACAGCAGAAACAAAAACAGCAACAACACAGACACCAGAACCGACAGCAAAACAAGCATGTTCGAAGGCAACCCGGAAAAAAGAAAATCAAACAAAGACATCGCCATATCAAACGTAGAAATCAAGTCCAGCGACAAAATATGAAGAAAAAGAACAACATCATCAATGACAACAATAGGCCTATTTCTAACAACAACAACAATATCAATAACAACATCAATAGCAATAGCAATAGCAATAGCAATAGCAATAGCAATAGCAACAATAATGACATGTACCCTTTCGATCCATCGATAGAATTGAATTCAAATCAACGCCTTCAACAAATGTGGGAAGCATTACGCCTTCAAGCCGCATCAGCAGGAGTACTTGCACCCACTCCCGTTAATTTAGCACGCGACCTTGGTCAAAACTTAAAGATCAAAAATTATTAAATCGAATATTATACTATAAGGTTGACATATATAGTATTCATTGATCGATATTTTCACATAACATATGTTTTAATAAACAATTTATCGCCAATAATATTAGTATTTTTTACTCAGAAGATAAGTAAATCTAAAGGTTTATCATAGTACTTGAACACAAATTTCATTCGAACTTTGGAGCAAAATAAATAAACTCCTGTTCTGATCCCAATAAAAAAGAGAAGTAAAATGTTATTTTATTATAATTAATATGTATTGTACATTGGTCAATTTCTGCTATTCCCATAAATATTACATGGGATCAGACCGAAAATGGAATACTTTTATTTATAGATTCATCTTACTGCTTGAAGAGGTTTCCTCTTTTACTTGTTTTAAAAATTTTGAATGAACTAAGTGCATTTATATGTTATAGAAATTTATTCAAACTAAACAATCACTACAAATTTATATAAGGCCTAGCTGTCCCGGCGCGCTCTTCTATGCCCTCGTAAAAAAAAAAATAATTAGAATAAAGATTAAAACTAATTTAATATTAATAAAAATATGTCTCTAATCCGGTGGGGGAAATTTATTTGCTAAATAGCCTGGCTATGCCACTACTCACAGCCATGTATGGTCAGAGTCAGAAAAATGTAGTCGGAATGGGAGGACCACTTAGCAACATCCAGTTCAGTTATCCTCCAGTGAGAACCAATGCTTAGAAGAACTTCAAGTTGACCTGGATAGGCATAGGTGACGCAGGATGGATGGTACTATAGATCGTTCATAAGTCCAGTTCATTGATTCTTGCTATTCTGAGATATGCTATGTATATGTTTAAGGCCCAACAGACAGGATAGACAGATAGTACTTAGTTATAAGATTTTCAATAAACTAACATTATAGAAATGTTCTAGCAATTTATTGGATTTAAACGTTGCCTATAAATTTACATCTATAGGATAGACAGATAACTTATCATACTGAGTAACAAAGTAGTTTGAATAAACTAAATAACTATATCATTGCATGGAAAAAAAAAGAAATATGTATTATGTATAGTATTTAATAGGCATTTAATTTAAATTTTTGTATAATTTTAGAAAACTTTTCAAAACTTTGTACAATGCTAATGAAACGGAACAAATGAAAACTCTATCGATTGGATCGTCTAACTTTGTACTATTCCAAAAGATGAGAATAAATTAAAAGTCACCTGATATAAAAATACTTGAGACGCTACATAAGCAACCACCGGTTAGATGTATAAATATATAGATAGATAAATAGATATATAGACATATGTGTATGTATAAAAATATATACTCGTATAAGTTTCAAATAGTTTCGGAAAAAATACTAAAAATTTGAAATCGATAACTATAAAAATGTTTAAGTTATAAGTGTTTAGTTATACTTGTTAAGTATACTAGTAGCCGCCTTCCATGCATTACCAACTAGCATTGCAGTAGTACTCGTACTACTATATTGGTATATCCGTAAACCTGACAAACTTAATATACCTTGTCTGGGTAAAATTGTTATAAAAAGTGCCATTTTGTGCCATATTTTTTATATTGAATGTGAATCTGAGTCAGTGTGAGTACAAGAACGAGTGTATATCTGTGTGTGTTTCGCGAGTCTAAAAATCAATGCCCCGGAATGACACAACCAATGCACACTAACAGTTGAATGTTGCAGTTCTAGTCCTGCCTGTCTGCCTGCATCTAAACGTCCTTGAGTTACAATAGCAAAGCCAAAGAACACAATGCCATATTATTCGAAAATAAAACGAATAAAATATTGTACGAGTTTCATCCAAATCGAGTTTTGTACTACTAGTATAAAAATATATGGCAGATAGAGTTTGCAACACAAAAGAAAAAAATGGAGCAAAAACAGCTAAAGGAACAATAGCACGAAAAGGAGCAAAAGTGATATGAAGTGAAGTGAAGTGAAGTGATGGGGCAAAGCGTGTTGTTTCCAACACGGAGAAAACTTTTTTCATTTCAGTTTGTCAAGTTGCTTGCATCCAGTAAAAAAGTACAAAAATTATGACCAAGTTGTAGTCGTTTATAGTAGACCAAATCGTAACTTGCAGTTTAAAGTTCCTTCTCAGTTCATTGTTACTCTGCATGTTGGTGTTGGTGTTGGTGTTGGTGTTGGTGTTGGTGTTTGTGTTGTTGTTGTTCTTTCTACTTTTCGTGTTGTTGGTGTTATTAAAGTCTTTTGTTCTGCAGGCGCTTATAAGATGATAATATTTTGCCGTAAGCAAAGTACACCAACACAGCAGGAAATGGCGTAGATTTCTTGACCCGGACACGCCTCAAGATCAAGTTGTTATAGATTTTAAGCACAACAGCATTGCTAAGAACCCACAACTGTTATTGTACATACAAGCATGTTAATGTCTTAAGAAAATATTATGTAGGGAATAACATTAATTATTATTTCAACGAACACTAAATACTCTTCACATCAGAACAGCAGACGCAGTTTTCAAGTGAATGAGTTAGAAAGATCTTAAAGAAAAACTGTAATACTTTACAATTGTATGTATTTAAGTGTTGCTTAACTGTTACTATTGTATCTTGAACATTTGATACACACACATCTGTAATATCGTATACAATGTGTATGACATACAATATCTTTAAAATTATCTTCAATATAATCTACTTTGAGTATTTATAAGTTTTTATATGAAAATATTTTATATTTCTCAAGATATTCAAGTGAAACTTCACAATTCTATTTGTATTGATCAATATCAACCACAAAATGTATTGTACAAGAATTGGTTGTGAAAAATATGTAAACTTCGTTTGACAGAAAATAATCTTCTGTACTGTGCAATTTATTTTCTTTCCCTCAAACAATTAGAAAAAATTTTTAAGTAAACTTTTCATGTGACTTTGATACCATACCAGACTCTACCATATGATGACTTGGTATAAATTTTGATTCAGTGATTTCCTATTGTGATTTCATTAATCTACCCCACCTTAGTTTTATATATCTTGTTAACTTTCTAATCATTGATATATTTAGTATCTTAACAGCAACTTGGCCATGGACAAGATAGAAGCTATTCTAATTTTCAATACAGTTTCCTGAATCGGATATATTTTGCATTTAACACAGAAACAACTCTTCAGATAGATAAGGAGATGCCTTAGTTTTGATACAATTTCCAAAATTATTGAATGGAGACAACAAAGAGAAACCTGAATAAAGCAATTTATGTTGCCCATATTGGATTTACAGCCTTAACAATTGAAATTCAACTATAAATGTATTTCAATTTTGTATTTCTATACATACACATATATGGCTATATATGCAAGTGTTTCTGTGTGAGGGTGCATGTGTATGCAAAATGCGGTTATAGGCGCATTAATGAAAGCCCCAACAATAACCACAAAATTGAAAAGCAAATGTTTAAGATGCTCACTTCAAAAGATATATGTATGTATGTCTGTCTGTCTGTCATTCTGTCTATCTATCAATTTTATCTCTTGCAAGTAAATCTTCATCATAAACATCTTCATCGTCATCATCGGCTTTGTGGTAATTAATGATTACGTGGCATAGTTACTTACGAGCAAATAAACACATGTGTTTAGATACTTTTGTATCTGTTTGTGCAAATGTATCTGGTGTACTCACATAATACCATGTACGAGTATGTGTACATAACAATACTCGTCATTTTCTACAGCTTTAAATTGTCTCTTTAAATTCCACAATAATTTTACTCTATTGAGTTTGTTTACATTTCCTTTCCATAAGTGTAAGAAAATGCATTTAGTCATTCATTTCTATTGCGATACATTTGAAATGCTTATTTCAGTAAAAAAAAAAAAAAACACAAAGAAATTTATCGTCGACTATGGCGTAGCTGTAATACTCTTCATGTATCCCCTAGCATCCCCATCAACTTGATAGTGCGAAGAACAAAAGAAGTTTTTCTATTAAGGACATGAATTTGTATTTGTATAGGCGACAAATTAAAAACTTTGTGCAAAATTTCAGCTCTCTAGCTCAAAAATTGAGTGACTAGTTTGCATACATACAGACGGACAGACGGACAGACGGACAGACGGACAGACGGACATAATTTAATCAACTCGTCTCGTAGAGCTGATCAAAAATATGTATAAGTACTTGGGATCTCCAATGTCTCCTTGTGTCTGACAAACTTATAATACTATTCACTGCATAAAGAGTATAATAATGATATAGTGTGTTTAGATAATAGTGCTGCGTGAATAAAGAGGAGGAGGAGACAAACAATCACCACCTCTGCTAAAGTCCCGTACTGTCAAAAGGCCGTTTATTTTACGTGTTTTTTCAATTTTCTTTTGAGAATCCAAAACTCATCAGATTCGTGACAAAGGGATTAAAATACACTGTGTCTGTGTCTATCACTTTGGGTCTTCAAGGGTCTAAGTGAGCTAGACTAAGTACCTATTTTACCTTGGTTATAATATTTAATATGTATAAAAAAATCTAACCTCCTACAAAGCGCCAATTCAGTTTTTTTCTTGCAGCAAATAACCTGAAAGCCACCATACGTAACTCATGTATGTAGATTGAATCATTTGAAATTATGCGATATCCAAGGCGAACAAATCTTTTTGATGGCCAAATGTTCATGCAATATTGAATGTATTTAAGTGGTACTAATGTGTAAGGATACCTCAATCTCACGATATGTAACAAGACGATCTTGCATTATCAGTTCATGCGCTGCATCGATGTTTTCTGGCACAACAAATTCGTCCTGGAGAAAACTACGACCACGATTGAATTCAGAAAACCAGCGAAATACGGTGGTGCTTCATTACGAAAAGTCGAAGCGAGTTGAGCGGCGCACTCTTGTTGAGTTAATCCACATCGAAGATCATAAAAAATCATTGCAGGAAAATTTTCACGATTTAATTCCATTTCTTAGCCCAAACGATTTTTTCAAGTCACTGTAAACAATAAAAATATCACTCGTATGACAAAACGTTCTGAGTACATTTATCATTAAAAACGACAGGCTTTACGATACCAATGTCAGATTTGACATATCAATATTTCTGTTGCCATATCTCAAGACTTAACCAACAACCTACGTATAAGTGTAAATAAATAAATAATATAGTTCTCTTGTTTTATGAATGAGATATCAAATCAAATCCAAATCATAGAAACTGATTCAAATTATCTTAAAATAATGTATGTAAAATTATGTAATATTAAAATTTGTAGTATCGTATTTGGTAACAGTTAATTCCTAGAATTGTATGTTCATTTTGAATGCCCAAATCTCTTTTTATAATCCTTGAAATGCATTTTAATTTATACTTATACGTATGAAAGCAAATCAATCTTGAATAGTATATATATTTACATGAATACCCACCCATCCGTATATCCCTTCAGTTGCAGTCAGTAACATAGTAAACTGATTAAAAGTTTTAACTCTAATGTTCTAATGTTAATCAGATATTGTATCGCATTCCCTTTGATACAGTTTGAGATTATAAATTGGCATCATTTATGTACACGTATGTAAGCATATTTGTACCGCAATTAGAGTTGAGTCTATGCGACTATGTGATATAGGGTTCTTACTAATTACAAACCTATTTTCCTATAATATTTCTTTATTGTATTACTTTGCTCCAGTAAGCATGGCAACATTTCCACAACGACAGCAAGAGCAACAAAAACAAAACAGCAACAAGGACAATGAAATAAGCATGGTTTCCAGATTTCCTGGTTTAACTAATTAGTTGTTGATCTTATTGTTTTTCTTATTGTTCTTGTTGTTGAATTTTGTAGTACATAAGAATATTTCCAGCTTAGTGAATTCATTTGCTCATTCATTCATTTTTTGCTTGACTTTCTTTTTCCTTTTCTATTTGAACTTTTTATTTTTCTTTTATTTCACATTATACATTTTTTCCAGTTCTACAATACAATAATTAAATTAGCTTTGAATAATAATTTTGCGTAATCGGAAACAGTAAAAAAGCGAAAATAAAAAACTATTGTATTCAATTGAATATGACTTACCATTATTCAAATGTTTCTTTTCTACATTCATTCTTATATACAATATTACGTATATATTGTAGCTGATTACTAAATTTTGTTTTTATTCTAGTTTTTATTTTATTGCTTGGCTAGATCAGCACAGAAAGCTACTGATCCGGATTTGCTAGGGATAATCCTGAGCAAAATTCTTTAAATGCGAGAAGAAACCGGAACACAGAGATTAGAGTGCAGTAGTTGATTAGTTATTCATAAAATCATTGTAACATAACTTCTCACAACCCTCTAAAGAATAGGAATGGTAGACAAGCTCAAGAAAAGAAAAATACATCAAATAAGAGCAGTTTAAATGATTGGATTCTTTTATGGAATATATGTAGGTATATGTATATATTATTGTTATCCTCTGCACCAAGTAAAAGTATTTGGGGCACAAAATCCAAACAGAAATTGTATTATTACAATTATCATCAATCTATAGATAAATCTAATACGAAAAATATATTGATTTAAAAATTCTATTAAATAATAATAATAGTATGTTAAAATCAGAGCTTAATTAAGTATCGAATTCTGAAAATACTGTGCAAAATTTCAATTTATTATCTCAATAGATTTGTTGTTCTTGGATTATATTCAATCATAAGGTTACATCTATTCAATACAATTTCTTTGTACTATTGTATTTATGATAATGTAAAAGGAATCACTTCATATAATTTATTATAAAAGTTCCAGAGAAACAGTTAAAGAAATGATTGGTGCCGAACAGAATTAGTCTCATCAAGCAACTCACTAATAATCCTCAAATAAATTACAAGGTGATTTGACAATATTACCGATTAAAGATCATTCGTTACGGTTATAAAACGTTTTAATTTCATTGTCACACATTTTGGCCGCAATTACACACTTGATTGCGCTTATGAACATTTTAATTACCCGCGACTGTAATATTTTTCAATACAATTTTTACACAAAATCAGTCAGTTATGGGTGGACAAACATTGTTGGTCATTGTCGGTACTCACATACTGATGAGTACATTGAATTCATGCAGAACTTTGTAACAACTTGGTTCACATTGACTCATCAACTTTGTGTGCATTACAAAATGAAATCAATATAGCCATCCATATCTGTGTGGGTCCTTGAGAATATATATAATATAATATATTTTCGAATGACTGCTTTTGATTTGAATAAATAATTCTATTTCTATGAGTTCTTCTTTCCTATATTTCTATGTGCATTTGCTAGATATCAGAGATTGGGATAAAAAATTAAAATTTTTAAAAGAATCTTTTGGATTTTCTCTAATAATAATACATAGATAGTATGTATATCGACAACTGGAAGACATACCATATTTTTTATGTAAAACAGCAATTCAAATTTAGGACTTCAATTAAATTTTGTAAAAATTTAAATACTCGTATAAAAATTTTTAATAGCCCCAAGACATGCTTTCAAAATCTGCCTATCAGTTAAAGTTAATGTATTATTTTTTAGCATAAGTTATTCAATCGATCAAATTAAAATTCACTTGTTGACACATATGTAAGTTATATACAAGTATATATGTATTATATACATAAGTAGAAATATTAACAAGAAAAGAAGAAGCGTATTTAAAAATGAGTTAAGACTGAATTTAACAATTTTGGTTTGCTTTTTGCATTTTCAATTGAAAATTTATTATAAATGTCAACATTAATTTAGCTTACGCAGCAGCAACAACTAATAAACAAATGAATGAATGAATGAATGAATGAATGAATAACTGAATCAATGGAAGGGTGTAAGGATGGAAGGATGATAATCAACAACAAGCAAAAACACGAAAAATGAAATAACAGGACAACCACAACAAGCACAAAAAAGGATAATATCAACAATACGACATCATTTAAAATACAAAATAAAACACACACAAAAAGGGGCCTAATACTGTTGTGTTGTACTACAAAATGGCTTATAATGTTGTCGCTTGACAGCAGTCAGCAGATAGTAGACTCAGATTTGGACTTGTCACGTCCGCTCAAGCGGTTCAGTCGAAGTTGAAGTCACCCACTCGCAGCTGTCAAAGTAATTTGACAAATGCAACAATGACAACAACGACGGCGTCATGACGATGACGATGATGACGACGGCGCCAAATCAGCGCGAGTCGAGAATTAATCAAGCAAATGATTCGAAAGCGTTTAGGGAACCTAAAGCAGACAATCGGGCAGGCATTCATACAAATAGAATGGAATAGAATTATGCGTATGAGGCCCAGCAGTTTAGCAGTTTAAAAAGGACCAAACAAGGTAATTTGGCATTTAAAAAGGGTTCACATTTGTTGTTGACTACTATTTGCCACACACTGACACATCCACAACCACATTCGCATTCACATCGACCATCCATCCTCCAAGTATGTATACCTTATTTTAAGTATGTAGAATTCTTCTCATATATGAAAGTATGCATGTATGTATGTATGTATGTATGTGTGCGCTAGAATACAATATTACAACTTACTTGCATTAATCCTCTTTCATTTATTTCTTTATTCCTTCCGTCCATATCCGTCAGAATCCTTTCTTTCATTCTTTCCATCAACATTTCATCCTTTCACCCATTTATTCATTTATTCATTCATTCATGCATTTAGTCATTTATTCATTCATTCATACATTTTTATTTTTGTCCATTTTTCTGCTGTTGTTGTTGTTGTTGTTGGGTCCCGGCGTTTCTGGGACTTGGGGTTTGTTTCTCAACTTCCGCCACTTTGGTTCCGTTGTCATTCATTTGGCGGCGGTCTTGGGAGCATCCGTTCAAGTTGAAATCTAACTTCAAGTTAAAGTTCTTGCCATTTCCATTTCCACCACCACTGCCATGATGATGAGCATCTTGGCAACCGATTTCAAGTGTGAAATAGGACAAACAGAGGGGAAAAATATTACCTAATGTCGATTGTAAATGACACTCATGTGACATTTATGTGCATTTTAAAGTTGTTTCTGAGTTAGGAAAACGACATGGGACAGAGGACATGGGATAGAATTCTTTACTTTACTTTGCTTTGCTTTGCTTCGCTTCGCTTTCCTTTCTTTTGCTTTTAGTTTGCCTTGGGTTTTCTTCGGTTGGGATTTGTCATGCAAACAAGTGTCAAAGGAATGCGTAGGCAAAATAGTTGCAAAGCAACAAAGGACAACAACAACATCGATGAGAATGACGATGGTGATGGCAATGGCAATGGCAATGTCGATGGCGATGGCAATGGCGATGGCAATGGCGACCCAAAATAGAAGAAAACAAATTACAAGCGACTGACAAACGTTTTTCTTCCCATCTCCGGCCATCGTTTCAATCTTTGTCATCGTTTGCGTATTTGTCTTCATCACCTTCGCCTTTTTGCTTTTGCCTTTGCCTTAGCTTTTGCATTTGCTTTTGCTTTGTATTTTCTGTTTGCTTTTCTTTTATTTTTTCTTTGACTTTTTCTCTTTTTTTTTTTTTTTTTTTTTTTGTCATTTTTCGATGAATTTTCTCCTTTTTTTTTTTTTTTTTTTTTTTTGAGAGTTAAATTTTGTGACTTTCCTCAACTAACCCAAGGGAATGATGGCAATGTGCCCTTGTGTCCGTGCGTGCGTCCGTGCGTGCGTGCTTGCGTGCGTGAGTTGGTATACATATGAATGTCTGTATATACTACATATATATGAACATAGATAGATAGATATATATGTACATATGTATGTATAAGAGAGTGTGTGAGGGTATGGGGGTGCTTGGGCGTGAAAAGTAGTTGATTTTATTGTTATTGTAAGCGGCGGACATGGTACTACGTAAAAGTTCAATTTATCAAGTGATTGACTAGATAATTGGGTCGAAAGTAAATGATAATAAAAAGCATTCAAACGAAACGAGAAAATTACTTCAAAACGAAATATATATAGTACAGAATATGATAGAGAGATACGAGATTCAAGGCAAACACAACTAACAACCAACAAACCAACACCAAAAAAGGGACAAAATCACAATGAAATACACAAAAAATATTGTAGTAGAAGAAAAGTGTCAAGTGTTTCCTCATTCAAAATGCTTTTAACTCAAGTGACAAACATAATACTCGTACTAGGACGGTATGAAGTAGATATTATTTCCTACTTCAATGTTGAATCTACTACAATACACCTTTTAATTTAGTATCTTTAGTATTGTTGTATCTTTCTCTTTGTATATATTGTATGTAAGTCTGTTTGTTTGTTCCATAGTTTTGAGCGTCATTTAATTTTCTATTACTAAATCAACATCACCATCATCATCACCATCACCATCACCATCACCATCATCATCATCATCATCATCACAATCACCATCACCATCACCAACAACATCAATAAAAATGAGTATGGCAATTTCTTTAGAAACTTGCCAATTAGTGTAGAGTTTTTTTCAAAGTGTGCATTTGGTATAGTATAAACCATTTACAGATATCTCCTACTATCGATACAAATTGGAAAACCTTTACATTTCTTAATTAATAAATGATCACAAATTTAATTATGAATGTGGAAATATTAAGATTGCAATTCGGAACTTCAATCAATTAAAAAAAAAAAAATATTATTGCAAACACCCTAATATGGGTCATTTTTTACGCCCAATAGAACTTGAAATTGTACAAACTAACACAAATATGGGAAATTCTAATTATAAAATATTGTTTTTTTTTATTCAACGATTAATACATGGCATTAACATTTAAAAATGACTTCGGGCATAAGGCCACAGCGGCATTCTGGACCTCCAATTTTGCACCACAAATATGGGAAATTCTAATTATAAAATATTTTTTTTTTATTCAACGATTAATACATCATTTAAAAATGACTTCGGGCATAAGGCCACAGCGGCATTCTGGACCTCCAATTTTGCACCACGTTTTTCAGCATAAACCAGTGACTCCACAGAAAACAATCGAGGTGAGTCAAATCGCACAATTTTGAAGGACAATTGACCCGTCCATTTCTCGAAATTAACTTAACGCTAAATTTTGATTTCAATAAGTCGATGGTTGCGGGCGCCTTTCTTGTTCAAACCATATCTCGTCCGGATTAATCTCATCCATATATTCAAACAAAAATCATTGTTCATGGAGTGGTTACCATCTCCATGATCAGGCCTCTTTTTTGAAGAAACCGCTCAACACAATGTGGTTGATAAAACAACGGATCAGTTGCCTACTGCATTAGAGCCCAACCGGCGAAAGAACGACGCATATGATGGTGTAATGGCTTCAATTCCTGTACCAGCTGGATCTTATACGGGGACGGACAGAGCACCAATCCCAGCAACCGAAGATGAATCGATAAATTCGGATCTTCTTCCACACTTTCGATTCCAGCGGCGATATTCTCTTCAGTACTCACATTCCTTCAACGTGTTGCAGTTATTGTATTTGTTGGAGAATATGTGGTACGAAATCTATCTGCAGTTCAACGGCTCAGATGGACGATTCATGATGATTTGCCAAAGTATACTGAAACTAATAAAAAAACAAAATGCTTTCATCAAAATTGAATTTTTTCTGTAATTTTTTATAATTTCAAGTTCTATTGAATAAGAGGTTTGATGATTGGGAAAATTTTTAACATCCTTGTTTGATCCCGTTTAATTTATTTTTTTAAATCAAAAGTATACTTGGAATGTACTTATATACTTTAGTATGAATTGTGCATGTAGAAAAATGTCTAAACGAAACTGTGACAATATTTCCCTTAAAATTAATTGAACAAAAGGACTCTAATTGGTATCTCTAATAGTCGCAGGTCTAATCCAGAGTAACCTAGACTAAACTACTAAAACATACAATACTATAAGATGGCATACACTATAGTGATATCTTTTTAAACGCATCTCGTAAGAATCACAATAACAAAAGTAAATATTAACTTTAATTTAGTTGGTTTTATAAAAATTTAAACATCTTTGGATATGGTTAGCTTACTTTGGTTTTGTTTGGCTTGTTTCGGTTTGGTTGGCTTAGATGGACGTGCGAATAGTGTCTCGTAGTCCACAAGTTTTGTTTGGTCAGCAAAATTGTTGATTTAAGAACTCATTAGCTATAAGATAGTATTGCACGAGTACATACATAATATATGTATTTATTTTTTTCATATGGCATTAGATTTAAGTTCATATGAATTATTGATTTTAAATTGTGTTTGTGCATATATGCGCGCCTCATGCCCAACACGATAAGATCAAAGGTAATAAATCCTATTCTCTATGATGTGCGACAGTAACAGTTCTTTGGGTTTGATTTCAATGAAATATACAAATACTCTACACTTAAATACGAATGCATCCTGTGTTTGTATTTTACAATATCTTAGGTCAGTCACAACATACTTATGAAAGTATAGTTCATAATTAATTCAAATGACTTGGATTCTCTAGCAGCCAATTTGGCCATTTCTGGTTCTGTTGCTATGTATCACTCAGAGGTCAAACTAAGTACAATATACATGAAATTATAATTCAATACAATTTTGATTGAGTTCCATGATATCCAATAATCCGATTAGCTCATTCATTACCATAAATCAAATACCATACATATGTGATATGTGAAAAGAAAAAGTTATGGGACAAATTGTAATCGCTTAACAGAAAAAAAAAAAAAAAAATTAGCTACCCATAAATCTTTATATATAGACAGAATAGAGGTTGGAATAGAGAGAGGAATAGAGAGAGAGAGAGAGAGAGAGAGAGAGAGAGAGAGAGAGCTAGAAACTCATCACAGTGGCGGTGCGTAACAAACACCTGGCTAAAATTATGATACATTTTCACTAAGTTGTGTGGAGAAGTGTACGACGAGTATAAAAAAGAATTATGCAAGGCAGCAAGACAAAGCACTTTTTTCTGGTCGTCCTGGTTTTTTCAGTTGTTTTGTTCATCAGCCATTCCATAACACTTTTTCACACAATCCACACAATCTCACATTGAAAAGCAAAGCACATATGTGCTGCTGCTGGTGCTGCTGGTACTGCTGGTACTGCCTGGGCTGTGGCGACTTGATTCAGCTTTTGGCTTGACTTGGCTTGGCTTGACTTGTTTTGGAGGTCACATTCACATTCCCATTTTGTCCTTTGTCCTTTGCCTGTGCCTGTGCCTGTGCCTGTGCCTGTGACTGTAAATGTGCCTTTGCTTTACTGTACACTGTATTGTGTTTTACTGTGCTGTGTGCTGTGTGCTGTGTGCCGTGCGCCTTATATGTGTTTCGTTGTCCATTTGAGACTTGGCTTTTGCGGGTATTAAATTATACATCATTTTGAAACAAATGATAGTCATTGCGGACGAACAAGCGGCGGCCAAGTGAAACTTCTTCCTTTACTCTATTCAACTCTTCTCGACTCTGTTCTACTCTTAGCTTAGTTCAACGCCGAAACTCACTCAGAGTTTGGCATTTAGCGTTCGTTTAGATACTTTTGCTTCTATTTTGGCTTCTATTGCTGCTTCTAGCTTTTGTTTTGCTATAACTTTTGTTGTTTCTCCTCGAAGCACGCACGCTCGCTTGTTCGGTGGCTCACACATGCCTTGATATACACATTCGCATCGCATCGCATCGCATCGCACATGGTGGATTGGGGAAGTGGCGGACAAAGTTGCATTTATATTTTACTCCAACAACTTGTATGTCTCCAGGGGCACTCGTCGTGTTTCATATATTTCCCGCTAGTTTTATTCTTTCCACTCTTCCCCCCCTCCCATTCCCATGCCATACCCAATACAACCATTCTATCACATTTGGATCTTTTGTTTCTTTTTCTGTTACTGGTTCGGGCTCGAGTTCGGGCCTGTGTTCTGATTCTCACTCAGCAGTGGGCGAGTGTGTGTTCAAGTTGAGTCTATAAAGTAATAAACTGTTGTTGCCTTTGTTTTCACTTGCTGAACTCCCACTTCCCCATTCCCACTATTGAAATTTTTATCAACTTACAGACGACGTTAGTACAATATAATATTGGGGTGCTATCGTGGGCATGGCATAGTCTGAAACTGTGTCTGAGTCTGAGTCGGAGTCTGAGGCATGTTGGGTTAAAGGGTATGTAATTGGAGGTGCTATAATTTTGGTACTTTCGGTTACATCGGACACATTTTTCTTCTCATTCTCAATTTTTTTTTATTTGGGTTTATTTTGTTTTTTTTTTTTGTTTATTTTTTTTTTTTTTTTGTATTGTTACTTGTGTGTGGGTATTTGTGGGAGTATGTGAGAGTGTGTATATGTCTGGAGGACAGTTAATAAAAATGTTTCCAAGTCTCGCAAGTGATTTAAATTTGTGTCGAAAGGAACGAACGAACGAATGAGCGAAAGTAAACACAAAAGAGACACAATAGCAGGACGCCCGATTCAACCAGCATAATTAATTCACTTCCAAGTACTACGTTATACTACATATGTCAAATACATGTACCATATCTATTTGCGAGATGGGTCCATAAAGTAAAGAGACTACGCTCCAAGAGATTTTTTTTTTTTTTTTAATATTTTTAATAATCTGAAACTTTGTATTCTTACGAATGAACATTTGACCTCGGCAAATACTAGATAACAGTCACATTGAATAAGATTTGATTACTGATTTATTCAATATTTTTATAGAATATATTTTTAATGTGGAATGGTTAAACATCTTACACACGACTTCACGGACATTCTGAAAACGTTTCAATGATTCCAAAAACTCGTATAATTGATGATAGTTTTTTTTTTTGCAATTTCCATGATCGCACGATCTTCTTTAGAACCATCAGTTTCAAACCCACAACTTGAACATAAGTTTAATATAAAACATCTTACACGATACAGACAATTTAGAAATATATTTGCATGTTCCGAATGTTCATCTTAATCAAAACCCATTTCTGGATGTGGTTCTATCACTTCAATCAATCTTCTTCATATGTGCATTGACTTTTGTACAATCAATTATAAAATATTGCAATTGTCAAGCTTAAAATATAGGAAACATTTGATTTTGGTTTATGAATAAAGTGCTCGATATATGTATGTGCATGCTTTATAGAACCTTTTAATACTCCATTAGTCCTTAATACGGTTGAAATTTGCTTAGGATAAGTCAATGAATAAATGTAAGTAAAAGAGAAAATACTAAAAACAAACGAACACCACTTCACTAATAGTTGTGGCATCTGATCGTTGTCCTTGTAAAATTTAATTAAATCTCAAAGGACTTTTAGCGTATTAAAGATATTTTTTTTTTTTGTTTTTTTTTTCTCATTATTTCTTTTCTCTTCACTTCCATACTAATTCTTTTTTTCCATCTCTCAATATACTATATTTCTCTTATAACTAAGTTCATTCGCTTTCTGACACACAGACGCATTTAAATTTCAATTATGCAACGATTTTTTTTTTTTTTATCATTTCATCAAATTTGTACACGTTCCTGGCATCTTTGTATACCCTATACAAGGCAAGGATGTATGTATTGTACGTATCTTGTTGTCCGGAAAAAGAGAAGACTATGAAATCTCTTGTAGTATTTTTCATCTACTCAATTGAGAATGCCAATTAATTTACTTTCTCAAGAATTAATAAAAGTGAAAGAATAAATTATGTCATTACAATCCATATAAATGTTCCAAATAATGTGGATATTTCGGCTAAGATCTTTTGGTTTTATTCAAAGTTTTATACACCATATAAATAAATTCAAATTATTTTTCACTTTTCACCAAAAGCAGTCGAATTTTTGACTAGAAAAAATTAAATCAATTTATATGATTATCAATAGATATAATAATGACAATCGGTAAATGATTGAAAGAATAACATGTGTTGTGATGTGAAGTGAAGCGTATGTAAGTTTTGGTGAGGCCAAAATTCGCGCTTTTTGCTTATTTATACAGTTTTTTTTTTTTTTTTTGCAATTTACTACTTAAAGTAATTTCCCGAAAGTAGCTTAAAATTAACAATTTACCACTTTTCGCCCTCACAAGCAGATTTTTCTCGTTTCGTTGACGACATCGCATGCTTGTGTCCTTCCTCCTTAAAATTGCTTTGCAGGCGCAACTAGGATTGTGTTGATGTTGATGATGTTGATGATGTTGATGATGTTGATGTTGGCTCTTGATATTCCTACCTTCCTTTTTCAGTTTTTTTTTTTTTTTTTTTCATTCTCCGGTTGTCTGTCTGTTGTTGATTACTTGATTTTTCATAGAACTCAAACTGAAATGTTTCCCAATGCTGGCTTCCTCTATCTCTGGATGGCGGATGGTGTGCACATATTGGCAACGAGTCTTCATCCTTCTTAAGAAAACTAGGTGCTAAACATTTTGTTGTTGCCCTCATCGTCCCCCTATCGCCCTCGTCGTCTCTATTATCCTGTTGCTGTTTCTGTGTTCTTTTAGCGTTACCGTTACTGGTCCTGGTACAGTTAACACTCTCAGCAGTGGGTGAGCTGCGCTGCTCAATCAAGGCGGCATCCACTTAACATAAAACATAATTTTGCGTCCTAAATTGATGCCATAATGAGCTTAAATGGCTCATGACACATATTTGAAATAGCTACAGAAGGCATCTATCGTCGTCCCACTATTATACTTACTTACTTACTTACTAACTGTGTAAATTGGAATATTCATTTTAGTCCTTCCTTCCAATTCTTGTTTCTATCGCATCTGTCTGTAATAATAATTATTATTATTATATTGCATAATAATATTTTTGCAGACAATTCATATGAAGTGGAAATAATTTTCACTAAACAGTTTTATACTCTACTCGTTTCGTGAATGGATTATGGACAACATCTAAAATCTTCCTGATTTTGCTATTTTAATTATTCTTATTCTGAGAATCGCATCAATAATATCATAATAATTATAATTGGAAAACTATAAAAGTTGAAACATTGTGTCCAAAGAGTATTGTACAATCAAGATGAGAGTCAAAAGAATGAAATAAGAATTCCCAAAAGACTTTGTACTTCACTCGGTGGCTTTTTCTTTCATAAAGTATTTGATATTAATATTAATAAACATAACTTCCTTTCATCATCCAACTGATTGATAACAATTGGCCTTAGTTTAGCATAACGAAGTAAGTAAATTTAAAGCTTCTTAATACCATTTTCAAAAATAGGCTAGCCTTCATTGATTTCTTTACATTCTTTAGAATTGTAACATTCAATGAAATTGAACAAATCCTATTAGTAAAAAAGGCCGAGGGAGTCCGAATATGTTGAAGAGTCACTAAGAGTAATTCGGGTTTGCTTTGCTAAATCCTCATATTATGAAAGACTTAAACGAATGGCACTGTTACAGATGATTTTGTTATCTGGCCACAATTTGATGATGATGATGATGATGATGATGGTGATGATGATGCAGATCCAGTTGAAAGGCAAAAACTAGATAAGCATTGCCACGCATTGACGTTGCGAATGCATGTTGAAAATTGCATTAAAATTCCACATACGCCATTTTGGCAAATGGTGAATCCATCGACAGGCACGCAAGGGGCCATTGTTTTGTTTTGTTTGATTTTTGCACTACTGCACCACCAACGCCACCAACGCCACCACCGCCACCACCGCCACCACTACTAATATATTCTTATCCTTATATAAGTATATGTGTACGTGCAAGTGCACGGGTATCCTATATTCCTAAGGCACGCTCCTGCAGTTATCTAAACGTTCATTTTAATTATGTACGAAAAACTAAGCCAAGCCAAACCAAGCCACGCCATGCCAGGCCACACCAAGCCGTGCTACGCCACATGAAGTCAAGTTAAACCAAGTCAAGTTAAGCCAAGCCAAAAAGTGTTCACCGAAATTGTTTTTCCCATCCATTCATTCATTCATCCTTTCATCATTTCTTACTTCGATTTAGTTTTTTTTTTTTTTTTGTTTTGTTGTATTTTGAAAAATTTGCATTAAACAAACAAATGAACAAATGATGGATGCAGAAACTCGGTAGTGCTGATGGACACGTTTCTCTTCCACAATCCACCATAATATTTGAATGAATGCATGCACTTCCGTTGCGGTCAATGAAGAAATATATACCACCATTGCCATTGTCATAGGAACAGCAGGAATACGAGGAGTAGGAGGAGTAGGAGGACCAGCACGACGGGATACGGCTAGGTGGACTAGCTGACGATAACCGGAAGTCAGACGCTTTTAGCTACACATTAAAAGTGCACAAGTTAAGTTTTACTAACGTTTATGTTTTCGCGCCAACTTTATTCATTCAGTTGAATCCATTGAATCCTTTGAATCCATCGAATCCAATATGCCATGCCATGCAATTGAAACGAAATGAATCAAATCGAGTTGAGTTGAGTTGAGTTGAGCTGAATTGCGTTGCGTTGCGTTGCGTTGCGTTGAGTTGAGTTTAGTTTAGTTTAGTTGACTTTAAGTTGACTCATTTGATAAACGCCGCAGTACAAAAGCGACAACATTTGCTTTTGTTGCTCCTGCTTATTGTATCTACAATCAAAAGTTCACATCATCATCATCATCATCATCATCATCATCATCATCATCATCATCATCGTCCTCGTCGTCCTCGTCGTCGTTGTCATCTTCGTCTTATGCGCATTTAGGAAAATATCAGTTGGTGAGTTAGTTCAGTTGCATTGGGCCGTTTAACAGATCCATTGTGTCTTTTTGTCCTTCATGTTAGATTCGTTGTTGGATAGTTGTTTGGTTGGCAGTTTGGCTGATTGTTTTGGTTGGTTATTCAATGGAGCCTGGATGCGTTCGTTCAATCGCTCGCTCGCTTTCTTGTTTGTTTGTTTGTTTGTTTGTTTCAGATTCGAATTCGAATTCGCATTCATTGCTTCATCTTGTTGTTTAGAAATGAAAATTGCAAATGCGCCTCATGATTGCGCGGAAGGAATGTAAAGCAAGTAACCAACAATTTGCAGTGCAGCAGAAATACAACAAAACACAACAAAACACAACAAAACACAACAAAACACGTGGAACGTGCAACACGCAATAATAGCGAACAAAGGCAAATGGAAAATGGTAAAAGGATGCAATATGGAAGAGGCATTAAAAAATGTCCAAGTTTAAATTTGATTTCATTTTCACGTAGCAAACCGAGAGTCACTTTCAAATATGCGCAATATACATACATACACATCCAAATCTATCCTTTACGCTATACCATCCCATCCCATCCCATTCCATCCCATCGCAATCCGACCAGTCAGCCAACCATTGGAAGCAGGATTGCAATCAATGTCCTTTCTGATTGCCAAACAAACAAAACATGAACGAAGAATGAACGAATTAATGGATGGAACCAATACACAGAATGTCATCATTTTTAAGGATAGTAATAGTCATAGCATGACTTAAGGACAACAGTTTTCTCATTCAGCAATTGAATTCGAACTAAAACCAAAAATCTTGATAGCCAACGTGACTGAAGTCGAAAAAGTCTGAAAGTCGCTTGCCTACCATGAGCCTACTATAATAACACTACAACAACAACATTCATTGAAAGGACAGCAAAGGATATTGTATTATAGCTTATTTCATTTCATTTATTGTATTTAAGGCAGTTGCCAAGACTCAAGACTTAACTTATTGCTACACCTAGTACGTATATCGTGTTTAGCTAAAGCAAGATCTGAATCGATTGTTCTGAAAACTTTAAGGCATATTCTAAATACGAATATAATAGGCATGAAATTAATCTTCTTAAGAAGCCAATTGTCTTCTTCTATTGAACTAATTACTAAAGTGTGTATAATGTCCATTTGGGCTGTGTATGGAGAGGGTTCACTTTTAAAGACGCATCTCGTTCTGGCGGTCCATCTAGTTGAGTTCGATAAAAACCTATTAAACCAACTAGTGTCAAGCATCAAGGGAACTGGCAGTGAAATTGGAATGCTATAAAGAAGAATCTTGACTTGATGGAAATATTCAGAAGTGCGAAGCACGTTTTAAATGACAACAAAAAAAAATCAAGTTCAACGAGTCACCATAGTCTTTAAAGATAAATGTTGCTGGTGCCAGTAGTAGTAGTTAACTCAATTTAAAATACAATTAAATTTTAACACAAAGTTGAAAAGACAAGGCTATTCTAAATCAAAAATCGGAATGTCTAGATGATGGAAATTTTGAGCCATCATAAAATAATATGCATTCTGACAATAAAGTTCATTTGAAACTTTTGAAAAATAATATAGATGATATATATAAGTGTTTGAAAGTCTGATCTTTTGAAATTCACAACTCTTTTATACTTCCATGCACTAAGGGAATGAATCCACCAGGCTCTTCTAACTAATCAAAACTATCAATATCATTGGATCATTAAGTCTTACATTGAATTGAAGTAAAATACAATTAGTGATGAGTGATTTTAATAGCAAATCAAATTACTCAACCTTAAATTTAAACTGACTTTGCACATATCTAAACACATAAACTGTTTACTCCTATTATAAAAATTTGCATTTCATTTAGGGGCGGTTGGGATAAATGTTTTCTAAAATTATAAGAAAAATTTAAAAATGATTTGTTTTTAAAATAGTACGAGATACAGTGTCTAAAATTTACTATTAAGAGAATATTCCTGTCTTGAATTATGTTCTATTATGTTGTGTTATTGTTGCATGCCACACTGAAATTTGCGAATTTCTGGAAATTGTGAAAATTGTAATGCAAATGCCGTTTATCTCTTTGCTACTATAACATAGTTGATGGTAAACAATGAATTAAAGTGAGAAACCGAAGTGCGTGAATAGAGGGTAGAAATGTGTTAGAGTGTAAGGGAATTCAGGAAAGTATTTGTTCGACAATCGGTAACTCATGCGATTATGAGTTGGAAAAATGAACAACAAAACTGAATAACAAAAGTACGAGTAGCAACGTGAACATGGGCATAGTAGTATAGAGAAAATATTATATCAGCAACACTCTATCGAACAATGAGCAATTCTGGTTGCCATTTTGGCAAACCAAATTGGCAAGGTTTTCTTTATTGTTTGGCAAATATGTACATATTAACGCTTTCAAAATTCTACTATTAAAGGCACAACAACAACAATTACAACAACAAAAACAACAACAACAACAACAGCAATAGAAATAATGCGATCCACGTAAAATTTCTGTAACAAAATTTATGTATTTTACTCCTTGTTCTCTTGTTGTTCATGTTGTTCTTTTTATTGTTATAAGTCCCTCTTCCATTTTATACTTATTACAATACTTACATTTAATAATACTTAAAATTATTCATCATTCATGAAATTTACATGGTTGATGGATATGGAACAGAAACTAATAGTGTCCAAATTTCAGTTCAAGAAGTCAAAAAAAAAACATTTTCAAACAAAAACATTATTTTAAACGGGAGTTTGTATGGGAGGTCCCTCTCCTGGTACTCTTAGGATCAGGAAATTTAAATAGATGGTGGATATGAATCAGAGAATCTCAGTTCGATCGAACCATCGTAAACATAATCAACGAGAACAAAAATGTAGAAATAGATCAACGACTTCTTGCTGCAAATAGACAGTACTTCCGCCTAAATAAATTCCTGAAAAGCAAGAATCTCAAACTCACGAAAAACAAACGTGTATACCTGCACAGACAAGCTCCGTCTCCGTTAAAATTTCAGCTCTATTGATCTGAACTCTTAGAGTGTATTTACACTGAGCTGAATCTGAAGCGATTCAACGTGAATTGACCTTGGGCTTACACTGTCGATTCAGATTCAGAAACAGCTATTTTTTGTTTTGCTTATACATTCAAATGGAACGTTGCGCGAACATTGACTAAATTCAAACGCAAAATTGAGGAAAAATACGGGATTTGCAATCATTGGAAAGGTAAGGTGCAATTAGTTCTTGCAACTACATTTTTCATATATCAAATTTCCCTATTTTTTTGTTTATTATTTTGGCCCATGATCAGCTGTTTTTTGTCTATCGAAAATGCCAGTTTCTAATTGGACATGACCGAAAATTTTCCAACACTGTCACAAATTCGGCAGCCCCCACACGATTCAATCTACATGGAAATGAATAGTATTATAAGAAGATGTAACACACAGAAGGAGACATCGCAAACCACATAAAGTATATATATTACTGAATTGCTCCCCCATAAAAGCACCCTACGCAAATTCATGTTCTTATTAGAAAAACTTTTTTGTTTTTTATACAAATAGCTTGAAATTTCGGACACAATAAGTTTCTGATTGATATCCATCAACCATGTAAATTTCAAGATCCTAGGATTACTGAATCGTATAGATCCCATACAAAAAATGTTTTCTAGGAGTTGCGTGACAAGTGTTACATTTTCGGCATGGTCGAAAATGCCCTCCTTTTTGATTTTATTATTGAATCCACCAGAATCGATTCTTATTTTGACTGACATGTTTCCTTGTGGTTGTTGTCTGATGCAATGGTCGATTTAAAATTGAATCGTTTCAGTTCAGTGTAAATGCACTATAAC
>JBANCV010000720.1:0-27528 GCA_037040105.1 Amiota albilabris | reverse complement strand
TTATTTTAGAAAAACATCGTATACAAAATTTACAATTTGTGAAATAGATACGCACTTCCACAATTTAAATATAGTTTTAAGTCATTAACGACTTGTTAATGGATTGATAATGGATGAAACTCAAATAAGAGTACTTTTAGAAGAAGCAGTAGAGACTGCACTTGATCACAGAGAACAACATTTGAGACTCAATCAAATGAATTGAAACGCACACTTGATCTGAAACTACCAGACACATAATCAATCGAAATATACAAGCCGGATAACACACCAGCAGTAATATCTGGTACAATACATCTTGACCTAATCAAGTCCTTACCGGAATTCGGAGGGACTCCATCAAAATATGTGTCCTGGCGACAAGTAGCTCATATGGCTTACCAGCTGTGTATGGAAAATACAAAGAGTTTAAGACATTTTCAGGCAATAGTGATCTTAAGGAATAAAATAACAGGTTCCGCTGATGCAACATTGTCTTCTTTTATCATGGTAATACTCACCATACGCATTATTAATTTTTTTCAATAATCACTTTATAGGAATACCTTTCATACTAGATAAGAAATATTTATCATATACTCATAACCACTTCATAGTAAGACGGCAATCATTTTAGAGTGGATAGTTCAAAATCCGCTTTGATTTTAATTATGTTCTTTCAAACATCAATGTTTGAAAAATGAAATCTGGGCGGTTTCTAGCATCCGAATATTCATAGTCTTTCGTTCCTTTGAATTCTTCGAAATAGTTTTTGTAAAATGCAGTACATTGTATTTTGTGATTACTTTGTGTGGGACAGCAACGTAACGGGGGTTCCAACTGCGGTATCTGGAACTGTGATGTTGTTTGGAATCACTGCGTTGTGCTTATGGAATTTCACTCGTTAGAACGGTAAGCAACTCCTTGAATATTTCATTTCGTGAGACTTGCTTGAGCGTGGCTCTGCCGCTCAGATGAGATAGTTCGTACACACTTGAAAATATCTTGAACCGCAAAGCCTGAGGAATGTAAGGCCGTGGATCGGAGCGCTCGCTTGTCAAGTTGAATTAGTTGTATCTGTAGAGACGTGGTACTACTTAAAATATCTTGTAGTTCGCTGTCTCTTAATTGGGCCGCCTCAATACTTTTTGTGTCCATAGTGGTTGGCATACTGATGGCATTAAAATTGGTGATCGTATCGGCTACTACGTTGTCACTACCGCTCACATGTATAATAGTTGTGGAGTATTGAGATATAAACGCTAATCAACTTAATTGCGTTCTGACACTTTTTCGGGTTTTTGTGCGAAATGTATATCAGCGGCTCTGTTTTGATCACAAGGACTGATTCATAAATCGCTTATAGTGCTGTACCTGCCTTCAGTGTGTCGATTACTCTCTTGCCAACTAATCGTTTATAACAAAACATGAAAGGAGACAATTCCTTGAGCTAGTTTTCCACTTTATATGTTTGATAGTGTTTGAGTTTTACATTAAAGTAAAAAACAAAATATATTTATTGGGAACGCAAAATAAAAAAGCGAGATTTTTTCATATTTTGAGCCTTTATTGAGAAAAAATGGTTATATATTTAATTGTCAAAGTACTGTCCGTCGCTAGCCACTACTCTTTCCCATCTTTCTGGTGGCATACCAATTCCGTTGCGAAAAAAACTCGGCCCATTTTTTGGCTTCCTCGTAACAACGGAAGTGCTGGTTAACCAGGCCATGGGTCATCGATTTGAAGAGGTAGTAATAAGATGGAGCAAAGTCTGGGCTATACGGCGGGTGGGGTAGGACTTCTCATTTGTGCGTTTCCAAGTAAGTTTTTACGGCCTGTGCAACATGTGGCCGAGCATTGTCATGTTGCAAAATTACTTTGTCGTGTCTCTTGGCGTATTGTGGCCATTTTTCTGGCAATGCTTTGCTCAAACGTATCAATTGTCGTCGATAGACCTCTCCCGTGATCGTTTCATTCGGTTGCAGCAGCTCATAGTATAATACACCCAGCTGGTCCCACCCTATACAGAGCATGAGCTTGGCACCATGAATATTTGGCTTGGCCGTCGATGATGAGGCATGGCCGGGGAAGTCGTATGATATTTTTCGGTAGGGATTGTCGTGATGGATCCACTTTTCATCGCCAGTAACAATACGATGCAAAAAACCCTTTCTTTTCTGTCGCTGAAGCAGTTGAAAAAAAGTCTTTCAACATCAATCGGATTCAATGCATATGGGACCCATATTCCTTGCTTTTGGATCATTCCCAATTGTTGATGGGAAATGGCGTTTGACATAAGTCTTCATGGAGTAATGCCTCCAATTCGGCATCTTCAAACTTTTTTCGGTTGACCGGGCCGCTCCTTGTCCACGTCAAAATCACCACTTCTGAAGCGTACAAACCATCTCTCGCACTGTGAAATCGACAAAGCATGCTCTGGCTATGTTTCGGATAGCAATCGATTGGCTGCAGCTGCACTTTTCTTCAAATTAAAGAAGTAAACGAGAACTTCCCGCAAATGTTGTTTTGTTGGTACGAAATTAGACATGTTGAGAGCGAAAAAAAAAATATGTTGTTTACACTTCAAGGAAATGTTACGTATTGTATATCTTCAATATACTGTCAAATGTATTTTTCAAATGGAGTATAAGACAACCTTGCCAGATGCTTATAGCATAAGTAGCGCCATCTCTTGTAAATCCCGCATTATTAATTTGCGCTTCCAATATCATAATTTCTTAATAATGAAGTTTCTATATAATGAAGTGATTTTCTAGTCCCGTGTTATGATAAAGTAAAGTCGTAATTCAAGATTGTTTGGCTACGAAGAACTTTTTAACCAAGTAAGAAATAAACGACATAAACATGACCCCTACGTTTCATATCTTTTGTAGACTCCAGACTTTATGTTTGTTAAATTGGAGAGCTCACGAGTAAACCAAGCTGGTTTATGTGATACTTTTGGTGCATTTATAAGAGGAATGCATTCACAAAGCTAGAATTTAATGTATTATAGAAAAACTTAGTGGTCACTGAGATATCAGTACACTCATATGAGCGGGACCAGGACCAATCCATCTAAGAAAGCAAATCATTAAGTAACACAAAGTTAGCTTACGGAAACAAAAAATACGCAAAGGTGGAGAAGATGACGTAACAGAAGCTCAGGTCGAAAGATTAAGTGAAATATCTAAGGATCCTCACTTGAAATAGAGGAAGACCAAGCATACTATCGAAGAAGTCATTGTGTTCCGACGGAACAAAATAGTTTGCAGTTCCGAAAAAGGATTGTTTAAATTGAAATCACCCAGTACAACCAAGATTTCACGATCATGGATATGTTTGGAGACTGACTTTATAGCTGCGAAATGATGCACAAAGGTATCCAAACACGAACCAGGAGGAATATATGGGCATGTAATGAAAACCGTGACATGAGGAAGGACAAGCTTGGCACTAATAAATTCAGTATAAATTGGTAAAACAATTGGAAATAATTCCGAATGAACATTTGAATTAAAAGCAATAAGAAATTCTCCACCCCTAATAATTCGTTCCGAGAAACCAAACCCTTCTTCGCTTAACTTTCTAATGATTACTTTCTGATCCATTGTTTTGGTTGGAAAAAGCCACACAAATTTTGAAAAATCATCGACCACTGCTAGAATGTATTTGTATTGCCTAGAAGTTGTAACCATTGGTTCAAGATAATCTATGTGCAATGTATGTAGTGGTCTGCTTCTTTTTCCTACACAGTGAAGAAAGCCCTCCGGTTTTCTGACCTTCTTGCTATGGATAATACAACGTATACAATTATTAATCACTGCTGCTGAATGTTGTGCATCGTGTTTTGAATATTAAAGAAACCACTTTGGTGAGCGTTTATGATGACTTCTCGTTCCATCAACTTTGCGACAACTAGCATTCCTTCTTTATTTATATATAATAAACCGCCTTTCAACTTGAAGTCTTCGTAATAACCTTCTTTAAGTATTTCGATTATAACTTTGCTGTAATCATCATTCTACTGTGATTTTATCTTCTGTGTTGTAACAACTGATGATGCGACTTAGCATGTCTGTGGAAAGCGGCTAAGATTGTCAACATGCTTCATCCTTTCACTAACCATGTGCTCAATTTCAAAATTGAAATCGAGGGCGGTTCATTAAGCACCCTTGTTAGAAATGAAGACACAATTTAAAAAAAAAAAATTTTCTTCATATTTCAACATAGTCCCCTTTTAGAAAGATACACTTCTCCCAACGTTCCTGCCATTATTTTAACCCCTTCAAAAAATAGGATTTATCGAACTCTCCAAAATACGCCTCTGTCTAAGCGATGACTTCCTCGTTTAAGCTAAATTTTTTTCCCGAAAGCCATTTCTTCATGTTAGGAACAAGAAAAGTCGCAAGCAGCCAGACCGGTGAATACGGGGTGTGCGGAAGGGATTCATAACGCAGTTCATGCAGTTTGGCGGAGACAATACCATAGATGAATGTGCTGGTGCATTATCGTTATAAAACAACACCTTTTTTTCGCCAAATGCGGCTGTGTCTTCCTTAATTTTTGTGGAAGTGGTCCAATAACTCACTATAGTATTGTACAGTAATCTTTCCTCCCTTTTCTAAGAAATCCATCAGGATCCCAAAAAATCGTCGCCATGACCTTACCGACCAATGGGATCGTCTTCGCCTTCTTTGATGAAATCGGGAGAAATCCATTGTTTTGATTGTTGCTTAGTTTCTGGTGTGTAATGATGAGTCCAGGTTTCATCAACGGTGACAACTCGACGCAAAAAGTCCTTCGGATCTCGGTTAAATTGCCCCAAATACTGCTTCGAAGTTAACAGCCGCATCCACTTGTTGTCTAGAGTGAGCAATCGCAAAGTTAATCCCAGTATTTTTAAATGATGAACACTCTTGATGCATTTTTATAAAGGTTATATCAGAAAAATTACACTGATGTTCACGGCATATGCGCAGGAGTTAATATTTATCAAAAGAAAGTGATGTTCCTGAGCGACCTCCCCACAAATCTAAGTTACTAAGAATATTTGAAAATTTATTTTTTACAGAGTGGATGTCTTTAATTTCAGTAAAGATAATGGCATCATCTGCATGAATATCTTTGTGTCTGGAAAAGATTGAGTTTATTTGTTAAAATGCTATAACAAACAATACTGCGGATAATGTGGGATGCCGTTGAATAATTTGTGGGAGTCTGATGTTATGTTATTGACCCCGACCCTAAAGGAACGATTGGATATAAAGGACTTTATAAGATTATAAAGCCTAGGACTAATTCCCCAGAGCTCAAGCCGATTGAGCACTGCATGAAGCATGTTATTGAATATATTACGCATTTTCTCCTTAAGAATGGGGGCATGTTTTTTAGCATAGGATATGATATCTTGTCCGAACCTAGAGTCTTCCCTTTAGTAGTATTGATTGCAGCTTCGATTTCAATAAAAAATAAACTTAGCTTCTAAGTGCTTGGCGGAGGTAGATATATTGATGGGGTGGTAAGAGCGCGTTTGATGCAGTAGATTTTGTTGTACATATTCAGAAATTGTATACAGCCGAATAGAGACCATGCATGGCTAAACGCATGGTTGATCTAAAAAGAGTTAGAAGAACTCCATTGGATTTGATACATTTAAGTGGAGTTGGGGGACACCTGCACGTCTTTTAATGTTCGACTAAACTTTCTTTGTAGTAGAAAGAGGGGAAACGCATGAGGTAAAGTTCTCAAGAGAGAGTCACGTTTGGCCAAAAGTTAGTTTTTCAGATACTGCTTTTGCTTTTTTGTAAGCTATGAGATTAGATGCGGATTAATGTCTTTTGTTACATTGAAAGAGAGATTGTTTATTCTCTCTGAGTTTTTGTAGAGCATTGCTCCACCAAGGAACCTTACCTTTATGAGGTACACGTTTGTTTTAAGGAATACTGTAATTTGCAGCAGATCTAATACGTTTTGTTAGTTGAGCAACTTGATGATTTATACACACATTAGCCCAATTCTCAGTAAAGTTAGTGCATTTGTTTTGAAAAGTCTCTCAAATTGGCAAGATCAATTTTATATTTATGTAGAAGTAGAGTTTTGTCGGGATCAAATTTCGTGGCAAACTTAATAGAAATTAGGTAGTGATCGCTGCCATGAAAACCATTAAAAATGGACCAAGTACATTTGTGGGCAATTATTGGGGATACTGAGGTGATGTGTAATTGCGTGAATGTTTTGTGGGTGGAGAAGTGAGTAGGAGAGCCGTTGTTTAGGAGAATAAATTTGGTTGCATTAATCACTTGTTCAATGATTTTGCCACGAATATTCCATATTTTGGAACCCCATATGGGATTCCAAGAATTACAGTCACCGAACAGAATCATTGACCTTATAACTTGCTGGAAAATATTTAATAAATCATTAGCAATAAGACTTTGATTGGGTGTGTTATAAGTACAATATTTATGATGGTAATAGGGCTATAGAGGTTGACTTGTAGGGCGGAGGAGAGAATGTTTGAGTTACTTATTTCGTGCTTATGGAGTGACACCAGTTGCAGTTGGCTACAACGCTACCAATTTTAAAAGAGACATTGGGTGTATTGACGCATAGACATACAACTTTTTAAGCCGAATGAGAGGGAAAGTCAATTTCTGAACACTAAAGTGTATTTCAGCAAAATTTTTATGATTGTCTGTAAATTGCATATTAGCCGAGTGTAAATTTATTGTAATTGTGCTGTGTTACAGTTGTGTTACAATCGTGATGACCTGTCTTTCGATGTGTCCGCTGCAGCAACCCGATCACTTTTGTGATGTTCTATGTTTGTCCCTATTTCTATTCTAATAGATTGTTCATTGACTGTATGCAATTATACTTACATTTTTCCAAAAATTACTTGTTTTTTCAAATTTGACTCTTCTTCTTTAATTTAAGACTTAATTATAATATCAAAACTATATTATCAATAAATGCAGTTGCTTTTAACATATCAATTAAATGAATTAAATATGAATTGGAATCTTCCAAAATGTTAAAATTTATATGTAAGCAGCAGTATGCCAATATTCAGCATTGTATGGTTTTGCTTATTTCTATTGTTTTCCTTCAATTTAAAAGACGTTTTAATAAAATGAAAATTTATTATTAAAAAAAAAACAGGAAAATTTCAAAAACACCTATAACGGTTTGTAGCACACTCAAAAATAGCATTGGGCTGGAACACGATTGCGTTTTCTAGCACATGGCCGATTGTTAAGATGAAATTTTGACTCTCTCGTTGCTTCACCTTATCATCTACTCTTATGCTATGTTCACACAAACTCATTTTACATTATCGTCTTTTTTTTTTTTTTTTGAAATTTGTGCAAAGTGCGGATACTATAATTAATTTAAAAATTCTAATGAGCTGGCATATACAACATCACTCGTTCACCCAGAACCCAAAGCTCGACTAGTGCTTTACATAGATGCTTCAAATACAGTTGTAGGTGCCGTACTAGACCAAATGCGCAGCGTAACTACACCACATATGATCGAGAGTTGATTGGAATTTACCAAGGCATATGACATTTCCGCTACATGATCGAGGGGCGTAGATGTTGCATCGTCACCGATCACCGTCCGTTAATTTACGCTTTTCGTCAAAAACTAGATAAAGCATCGCCTCGCCAAATTCGTTACTTAAATTTCAAGATATCACTTGCGATGCTTGTCTATGGTACCACACTAAAATTACCAGGGGAATTTCTCAGCACAACCAAAACATCGACAGTTACAAGCAAATCTGTACGTAGGTTGCTGGTTAAGTCTCAAGATATGGCAACACCAATGTTGATATATCAAATGTGACATTTGTATCGTAAAGCTTGTCGTTTTTAATGATAAATGTACTCAGAACTCTATTTGTATTATTTACAGTGACTTGAATAATTCGTTTCGGCTAAAAAATTTAATTAAATCGTGAACATTTTCGTGCAATGATTTTCTACGATTTTCGATGTGGATTAACTCAACAAGAGTGTGCCGATCAACTCGCTTCGACTTTTCATGATGAAGCACCATCCACACAAAACATCGATGCAGCGCATGAACTGATAATGCAAGATCATCCTGCGACATATCGTGAGATTGAGGCAACCCTTCACATTAGTTCCACTTCAATACATTCAATATTGCATGGACATTTGGTCGTCAAAATGATTTGTTGCGTTGGATACCGTATAATTGGACAATCGTGCAAAAAAAGGCTCGTGTCGATTGATGTAAAGAAATGTTGAAAAAATGCAATCGCGGTGCTTCAAAAGACGTATATAAGATCTTGACAGGTGATGAATCATGGATCTATGAATATGAGCCTGAAACTAAACAGCAGTCGACTTTATGGGTCACTCAAGATGAGCCAAATCCAGCAAAAGTTGTTCGTGCACGAAGCACTTCGAAGCAAATGATCGCCTGTTTTTTTGGAATAACCGGACATGTCGACACCGTACCATTAGGGAAACATGGAACGGTTAATTGTGAATGGTACACCACCATTTGTTTGCCAGAAGTATTCGAAGAAATAAGAAATTTCAACCGCAGAAGACGAATCATTTTCCACCACGACAAAGCGAGCTCTCACATATCGGCTAAAACAAGTAACTTTTTAAACGCGCAAAAGGTCGAATTGATGGGTTATCCGCTCTATAGTCCAGATTTGGCACACAATGACTTCTTTTTATTCCCGCACACCAAAAATAAAATGCGAGGTAAACGTTTTTCGATGCCTGAAGAAGCGGTTGATGCGTTTAAAACACATGTTTTGGAGATACCTCATTCTGAGTGGAAAAAGTGTTTCGAAAATTGGTTCAATCGCATGCAAAAGTGAATTGATCTTCAAGGAGAATATTTTGAAAAACAATAAAGTCATTTTCGATGATACATATTTGATATTATTTGTCTGTCTCAAGACTTGAAAAGCAGCCCTCGTACAAGATTTTTTTAAAATGACTGGAGAACCTGCGGCCCTCGGACACAGCATTCCATAGTCCACCGAAGACATTAATTTCGCCGAAACTGAAATTGTCTATTCACAATGGTTCAGTCCGACACAAATTTTCAAACTTTTCATAAAGGGACGCAAAACCAACATAAGCATAGACAGGTTGAAGCCGGCTTTTACATCGTCAACTGAATCGAAGACCGTTCTGGCTAAAGGATTAAATTCTCCAACAACTCAACTCCAAATTACAAATCTCATTCACTATTGCGAATAAAAAAGATTATTGTGAATAGCGAACACCAGTGAATTGCAAAACATATAAATGCGTGTCAAAAAACAAAAAAAAAAAAAATGTTTTTTCTTATCATATCGTAAAAATTAAAGATTAGCATTAGCTAAATATATGAACCAAAGTTGAAAAATGCTCTAGTGCCCGTAATTTTCAACAGATTTACTTAGTTTTTATTTTTGAATGTAGATAATTACTGTAAATAGCGTGTTCAGCGCAGCAGCCGCCTTGTTAAACGTAGCAGGCGTTGTAGTAGTGTTTCAATTATGTTCTCTTATATCATTCTCCTACTATCTTCATAATTTCTTATCACATTTGCTTGATAATATGCTGTTTGTAATTCCTTACGGTAGTCTTACTCAATTCCTTGATCGTGCCCTGCGCCAAATAAAGACATCCTAAGTTGTAACCAACGTGATTTTCAATTCTTAGAAACATTAATAGTTCACAAAAAAGCTCTTGGACTCAACAATTGGTGACCCCGACGTGATTAGAAACGTTGTCTATTGTCGCGTCAAAATCTCATATTTTATCATTTATATTAAATTGCTACGTTAGCATTGTAATATAAGTGCAATAACACAAGTATATACAATTGTAACATTACTTATATACCGCAATAAAAGTGCCGTTTGAACTCTATGCAAAGTTATCAGCAGTTAAGAAAAAACTTGCATTTTTAAGACTCAAGTGCAAAGTGTGGTGCATTGAGTGGCAGGTCCGACAATTGCCTCTTTTTATGAGCGCGAATTATAGCTCCTTTTAAGGCTGTTAAAATAAAGGGCAAGTTTTTTAGTCTCTTTTTGTCGAAGATTGGCTAACAAATTGCTACACTTTGAACAGCTATATATAGTGGTTTCATCCACTAACAATGAAAATATTGGATTTCTTGAGCTGAAGACGCGCTTTGAACGAAGAGAATTACTATATTGCGCTTGCAAATATATGTGTTCGACAAATTAAGCTGTCTAGCGGATGATCATTGCTGCTAAAAACCCGATTGAATCACAGGTGGTGGCTTACACGAACACAATTTAGCATTGGTCGCTGTACAAATTCGACATGATTCAGAAGCTGAGTCAAATGGACTTATTAAAGTGCTTGTTCGTCAATTCTGGGAACTCAAATATTGTTGTGATTCAGCTGTAAGGTTCACCAAACAAGAAATGGATTGTGAGGAATATTTAAAGCAAACTATACACGGCTGCCTATGGGCGAATACACAGTGCGATTACCGTCTAAGTTTGGTTTGGATATATTAGGAGATTCTTATTTTCTAGCCCATCGTCGATTCATCAATTTGGAACATAAGTTGCAGCGCAATGCAAGCCAGTATTCAGGAATATCTGGATTTGGGTCACATGTCAATTGTTGAATCAGAGTCGCCAGGTTTATATAAATATTTTCTGCTTCATCATTGCGACCTGAAAGAAGACAGCACGACGACAAGCTGAGAGTTGTTTTTGATGGCTCTGCAACCACATCAGCAGGCTTCTCATTGAACGAAATTCTAATGGCAGGACCAACTATTCAACCAAAGCTGATAATCACTCTTATTTGCTTTCGTACATTTCGCATTGCATTAATGGGGGACATATGTAAAATTTATCATTGTATTCAAATAGAATCTCCTGACAGTTGCTTGTAGTGCACATTGTGCCGAACTTCACCTGAGGAGAAGATGCAGGTTTTCAAACTGGATATTGTGACCTATGGCACAAAGTCTGCATCATTTCTTGCTGTCCGCACTATACACGAGTTACCTATGGATGAGAAGATTGCGTTTCCCATTCGTTCAGATACTTTGCGCCATGATTCTTATGTTGACGATAATTATGCGGCAAACTGGAGGATTGCAAGCGCGGGGCAAGTTCAAACTTAGGAAGTGGTGTTCCAATGATTCAGTCGTGTTGGAGAGATTCCTTAAATTCAACGATGGCACTGATATAACAAGAACTCTTGGCCTTGTATGGGCTCCTGCATCGGATAATTTTCTTTTCTTGTTTTCGCCCACAAGCCCATCGGCAAGCCCAACACCCTAGCTTTCATGGGCCCAGTCATAGCGAATTCTAAAATTTTCTTGCAAATGATTTGGAAGGAGAATTTTGATTGAGATGAGAGTTTGATAGCATCTCTCAGTTCTTCATGGCACAATCTCACTGCAGACTTTGGCAAACGCAACAATTAAAAATTCCTTGACTTGTACTCGTTCGTGATGCCATAATTGAACTTCATGATTTCACTGATGCTAATGTGAACGCTTTTGCGGCTTTCATTTATATTGTTTCTACTGTAAGCGGTCAAACTAATGTACACTTGCTTTGTTCCAGATCTCGAGTAGCGCCATTAGCACAACTAATTAATGAGATGTCACTTCTGGAACTATTTAAATGTCAACATTACTGCTGGTCGACTCATCTGTAGTGTTATCGTAGATAAACAGTGAGTAATCAAGATTTCAAGTTTTCGTATCAAATCGTATTGCGACCATTCAAGAGCTGGCCCCTGGAATGGATGGCGGTATGTCACGATGGATCGCAATCTTGTCGATCTAGTATCCAGGGGTGCACTTTATAGCGAGCTCGTTACGTCAACGATCTGACTTCACGGAACAGCTTTTCTTGCTGAAGGAAGTGATGCATAGCCAAAACCATGTGAGCCAATAAAAATTTTGCCGATGCAGCGCGAAAAGCTTTTGTTACTGGGATGCCCATAACATGATATTACACGGCAATGCAAATACGTCAATTCATTTGTGAAGGTGCAGCATGTATTTGGATATGTGCATAAATTCGCGCATCACCTTCAGATACCCGGGCTAAATGCTCCATGTATAATCAAGGCACTCAAATGTTGTTGCGATCAATTCAGAGGACGCATCTTTGTGATGACTACAAGGTCTTAAAAGCTGGGAAAGTTGTCAGCGCGTCTAGTTACATCGACTCACTTTCGCCATTTATTGAACGTTGTCGACTGATTCACGTTGCAGAGCGCCTGTGTAGTTCAGCATCCAATCATTTTGCTTTGCGAGGCTTCATTCCCCCACTCTTGCTATAATCACATATTTTCATAAGCGGAATTTGCATGCAGGATCTCGCACACTGCTGGCTTCAATTGTGATGCAGTATTGGCCTGTTGCCGGTTGGGAAACTGTGCTTTTGGGCCAATCCCCTAAAGTTGACACATCCGATCGTGGTCACTAGCGTGGATGTTTATGGACCATGTTTTTACAAAAGCGAAGTACGCAACAAATACCCGGTAACTTGATACATTGTCGTTTTTATTTGCTTCGCCCGAAAAGCTGTTCACTTGGAGCTAGTAAAAGATTTGACGACTGGAGCTTCTCTTAATGTATTGAAGTGGTTAATTTTGACGCGTGTCGGCCAGTACTAATTTAGATAGATAATGCCGCTAAGTTCGTTGGTGCGAAAAATGAGTTGGCAGACTGGTTTGATAGAGGCGAGGATCAATGTTCGCTGCAGGAATTTTGTCTTGATGATTGTTTTCATTTTCATTTTGGTTCATTCCTCCACGTTCTCCGCACTTTGGTGTCCTTTGGGAGGATGCTGTGAGGACTGCAAAATACTATTTTTATGGTGAGCTGCGCTCTCTGGTATGTCATTTCACGGCAATAATTAATTCTCGTCCGTTGTTATTATCAGCAACTATTTTGGTCCCGTTAGCGTAAGGAGTATCTGTCGCTACTTCAACAATGTTTCAAGTGTTATGGCTCTCAGCCAACGCTCAGTATTAATGATATTGTTGTCGTCAAGGACGAAAATTTGCCGCCCGTAAAATGTCAATTAGCACGGGGTTAATTGCTGAAGCGGATGGCGTTAAGTATAAGAAGAGCCGTTCGCAAACTGTGTCCGTTGCCTAAATAGGATGATGTTGAAGGCCATGCTCTCCAACGGGGGGAGTTTATTTGGTTATGTAGTATAATTAACAAGCAGATGAGAAGAGTGATAGCCAGCAAAGCGGGTCTAGGTTGGAGGCATAATCGATGACGTAGGCTTGTCTATGAATTATTGTGAAAGATCCTGTTGTTTTGTTTTGGTTTGTGACTGCGGCTGCAGGTGTTGTGCAATAGTAAGCTTCTTGGTTTTGTCTTTGGTTTCATTTGATTATCTACTTGCTCGGTATTTTTTTTTTTTTTTTTTTTTTCGTTTGCTTATTTTTCACTGCGAACAAGAGATTCAGCATCATTAACAGCAACAACAACAATGGAAGCAGTATTAGCATCGGCAATAACATTAATAGCAGCAGTAATACAACAAAGACAAATTTATTATAAAAAGAAAGGGCTATTGTAGTGTATGTAAACAATTAAGAGTGTATATTAAAACATAAAAATTGCTAAAATGAATTGAACTGAATTTAAAGGTGGTACGAGAAAGCGTGTGGCCAAACAAATACGGGACTTGGACAAAATAAGAAAAGATCCAGAAAAGTATATAGAATGCTGCAGAAAAGCAGCAGAGAGGATGAGAATAAATAATGCATTTAGCTTTTCTCAATATGCACAAGAACACATAAATGGCATTAAAATAATCTTTATTAAATCTTAATAAGAGATTTTAAATATTTGTACTAGAAAAATTGAAGGAGATACCAAATATTCTGATCATGTGAAAACTCCATTGGATCGGACCACTCGTTCTTTTTGCACTAAACAAGACAAATTTTGTTTTAAGTTTAACTAATTTTTTTAACTTTAAAGTCATACGATTGTAATATATTATTTCTTTAGTTATTAATTATAAATTACTGTCAACTAAAAATATGTCTAATAGTAATAAGAGTAATGATAAAAAAAAGTGCAAAAATATTTTAAAATTAATTTTAAAACTAACTTATTTCAAAGAATCCGTTTCGGGTGGGGTAAATTTATTTCTTAAGTAGCTGGGTAAACGTATGCCCTATTGAAAATATTATCTTCAGAAATATAATTCAATATTATATATTATTACTTTATATATTATAAATACTACAGTCTTAATAAACAAGTTACTAAGTAAAGAGGTTTAATCATTTATTGTAATGAAAACTTCCATTCAGTTTTGAGGAATATTTATAGAGCGATTTGTTTTCAAAGTGAAGCTCTATAAATTTTCAACCCAAAAATACAGACAGAAATGAAGATGAGAAAGAAATAGCAGAAGCTTTAGCAAAAGCAAATGACTCGTTTCAAGGATATCAAACATATAAGTATATGTGTGGTATTGTGTGAATGTGATTTAACGAAGAAATAAAACAAATAAACACATCATTTCTAAAACTCTCAAGTCTTTTAACGAGCAAAAAAGATGACTAAATGGAAACTGAAGTATTAGTTGAGTTTACAGGATGTACATTAACAGTGGCAGTGGAGATGGCAGCATCAAGTAGCCGATAACACCGCAACTACCGGTAAAGGACTTGAATGAACAGTTTTTATTGTTATTATATAAACAACAACAACAAAATGACATCAATTCATGGAAGTTGTTGACGTTGTTTTTAGCAACTTCATGCATACATTTGATATTTGTTCGTTGTATCATATCGTCTGTCTGTTCGTTTCTTTGTTCGATTGCTTGTTTGATTTTATATTCTTGTCTACAACTGTCAAAAGAATACGAAGAGGACAACAATAACGATATCACAACGTTTTGTTAGTCTTAACAACATGTTGCTTTATACAAATACACACACATTCTCTGTGCCAACATCATATGTTATATGTGTGTACAAAACATTTCTAAAGTCGAGACAAATCAAGTCAAAGTTTAAACATGTTTGGCATCCTTAAAAGGAACTCAAAAGAAGACAATAACAGCAAGGAAATCGACGAAAAAGTAGACAAAGATGAAGGAGACAAAGAAGAAAAAAGGTACTTTATTCTGTTGAAGTAAATTACTTTTATGTTTATCTCAACTAAGAGCTCAGTTGTTTCCTTGCCTCAACAATATTTGCATAAGGATGTGCTTATATTGCCCTGTTTATGTTATCTTGCTTGCTTGAATACAATAACAATAACAACATCATCTTCATATACTACTCCAACCCAGAGTTTCTTCAACTTCTACGATTGCAGAGTAATTTTGAAATATGTATGTCATTTTCTTACACAGATCATTAATAATTGGTCCATGAAGCTCTCAATACAATTTAAGAAACTCTGGTCAAACTGATTAAGATTATATGGAAAAGTAGAACTCGTTGAACTGTAAGACAACTTAATCGAGCTGAAGTAATTTGACATGTGCCACTTCTACTCTATGTATATTTTTAGCACATAAACCTTCACTGTTGTAATTTCAAAGTTCTTCGTCACCCTATTCATTCTTTGTCTACAATAGTGTCATCCCTTCCCATGAACATCATTTCATTATATCATTTTTATTCCGACCACTATTAAATTATCTATAATATGTGATTTGTAGCAAGTAAAATACACATAAAATATTTTATTATAACACGTATAAGTACAAGTAAATATAAAGATAGGTGTGTACTTTACGCTTTCTTGCCACTTTCGAAAACGAAACATAATTTCAAATTAATACTGTATAATTTCTGTTATCGTTTCAAATAAAATCATTTTTACCTATTCTTAAGTACCTGTGAATCGCCACTGACGCAAATTTCGAAATACCCTCGAGAAATTTGAAAAAGCAATACATGCCACAATGACTTGAGACTTTCCTTAGCTTGTGTTATGATCACGATGAGAATATTGTTTTGGATTTGATAAAGTCTTATGAAGATTCACAAAAGTATGTGCTGGACAATGCCAACTATTTCGTACCCGGAACAATCTGCGGCACGCGAATTTCTAGTGTCGATTGATGGGTAAAGACGCTCATGTATACAGCGATTGCGTTTACTACTCAAAAAAGATACGTTGCTCATTCGATGGAATGTAATTGTTGCTGAAATTACAAATCATGGCCTTGATGTCCTACTTTATTGTGTGAATCGCTGTTAACATACAATCAATGAATAGTGAATTTTCTATATTGTAACAAATAACTACAGCACAACGAATTATTGGCCACATTACTTACTCAGAAAGTATTCAAATGAACAAAGCAATGATTAATAGTTTGCTCAACCAACAACACCGACTCAAAAGCAAGATAGAACCCGAACACCAATATCTACGATTTATATCTATATCTATATCTTTAACTTTAAATATATAAAACAAAGTTGAAAAATGTGTATGTTTCCCTCTAGCGCCGTAATTTTCAACCGATTTAGTTAGGTTTTTTTTTAATGTAGATATTTCATGTAAATAGCGATTATGATAAACAAAAAAAAAATTTTAAAAAATATTTAAAAATATTTAAAAAAAACCTTACACAAATTTTTATACAGCAAAAAATGCATTCGACACGCTGTGTACGTTTGTATGTTTATATTGGAAGAAACGAAGAATAAACAAACTTTCATACTCAAACGTTCGATCATTTCATTATTATTTTTTTTTATTCATAGACACAAACCATTTTTCGATGGTATGATCAAACGCATTATGTTCGAAAGTGTTCGAACCAACTCAATAGATAATACTCAAACAAAATAGAGAAACGGTTTTTATTGCGGCCTTAAATGAAGTTTTCCACAACAATTTTTTTCCATTTGTTTACTTATGTTTTTTTTCCGAAAATACTTTTTCTTTATTACAATTTTTATTTTTCCTTATAATGATTATATTTGCATAATGAAAGTCGATTTATTTAAATTGTTTGACAGTATTTTAGAAAGTCATTCCAAGAAGATTTAATCTTTTACTGCCAAGAAGCAAGCTGAATCGACACGAAGTTGGCAGGGGTTGAGCTAGTACAGTAAAAGTGGATACATGCATGTATGTATGTTCCCTATAAGCTCTGAACCCTCTGGATAGCTTCTGATGAAATTTTCAGAAAAACTCTAGCATAGTCTAGAAAGTGTTCTTGTGAAAGTGAAATTTTTTGAAAATCCACCTGATAAATCGGAATTGGTAGATTAAATTTGACACATAAGGCTTAAAGATATATTTTAGAATCAATCAAGTTGTCTGTGTCAAACATCTCAGATAATTTTCAAACTGTATATATGCATGTATAAATGTATATTCCCTATAGACTTCGGTCCGATTTTAATGAAGCAAATAAAAGATACAATTTCACAGATCTACTTATATACATGTGTTTTTTTTTTTCACCGAAGGCGTAGAAACGCGCGCCAGGATAACGAGTTCGAAATTAAATTATTGCATACCTATATTGATATACTTACCTAAGATATTGTATTTGTGTAAACCAAATACAATAGTTGAATGCAAATTAAAACCTAACTTTACGGACATTTTGTACAGTGTTTCGTTTTATGTTTTTCTCTTTTTTTTTTCAAGTTTTAACTATGGGATGTTATGAAAAAATATTAAAAACTAGGTATTGCAGTGCATGTAAGTTTTGTTCAGTTTAAGGTTATTCATTTCTTTCATTCGTAATTTTTCGTCAGCTATGTCGTTTTAAGCTTAACCTGCTTTAATAAGAAAATATATACAATAAAAACTCATAAACATCAGTTTGAAATATTTTATTTTCAAAAAGAAAACAACAGTCAGTGGTTGTTGTTTTAATTAGATTGTGCAAGGCTCAACACAATTCAGAATAACTAGAGACTGTTAGAAACGAGGAGAGAATAAGAGTAAAGGAAGTGGTGAGAGCAAATGTTGTTTAGAAAAGCAAGGGTTGACGAGTTAACTCATTCGCACACCTTTATTAACCCCTTTCCCATTGCATCATGGTAGTGGAAGTAGCATTAGCGATGGCACATAGCATATAAAACTTATGCAAAGGTTATAGGATAATGGCAAAAACAACAAACGGCAATAAAAAAAAGAGAAGTTGTATAAGTAGAAAAGAAAATAATCTCTTTTTGGCAATCATAAAGTAAAGTGAAGTACCTTGCTTTAATTAATGAAGAAATAAATACGCAAGAGATTTACGCAGGGTCTCATTTCAGCTAGGACTATTGAAAAGAAATAGAAGGGTGACAATGAATAGGATATAGAAGATATAAG
Source organism: Amiota albilabris (assembly GCA_037040105.1). Taxonomy (NCBI): domain Eukaryota; kingdom Metazoa; phylum Arthropoda; class Insecta; order Diptera; family Drosophilidae; genus Amiota; species Amiota albilabris. The sequence goes on along the minus strand of JBANCV010000720.1, from coordinate 9,219 downwards.
ATATAAGATATAAGAAAGAAGGAGGAAACAAGCAACCGAACGAACGAGTTTTTGTATGAAGATAAGTTAAGAAAAAAAAAAAATTAAAATACATTATACAATAACAAAATGTTAAATGTTTGGTGGGTCCGACACAATTGTACCTCCATTAATTTCTGTGGCGCAAAGGTTGGTTGTTCCAAAGATAATTATGCATTTTTGTGAATTGTGTGGATAGTTTTAATATTATCAGGTTGATTGAAAGAAAGGTAATGGTACCATGGCAATTTGCTATGTCTCCGAATCTGCGGAAGATATGAACGAATTTCTATTAAGGAAGACTTCATTGCAAATTTAAATTATTCGGCAATATTTTTTTCTGAACAATACACATTTTTCGATATTTACACAAACTAAAATTTTCTTAAATATAATTCATGATATAACAAAAATATATTCGTCTGCTCCGATACGAAACAATTTAAAGTACTATAAATGGACAGACTGTCCTGATGAAAAGGATTGGTCTCATTATGCTGATTAAAAATATATATATTGTATGCCATCATTCTGGGGGTTACGTATAATTGTACAAACGTAATATACCCTTATACCCATATATGACTACAGGGTATAACAATTATGCCAAATTCAAATTAACTTCGCTTATGTATATGTATGCTATGAGTGGGAAGCGATGGCAGCGGCCGTTTGCGACAAAAGATTCTTTCATAAAATGCCGCACAATGATGCCCAAGGGAACTATAAAAATCGAATTAATAAAAGTTGAACTAGAATGATGATAAAAAAAAAATGGAAAAATATTACACATAAAACAAACAATATCGAGAAATGAAATAAACAAATAAATGCACAAACAACAACAACCACATTGAGGATTTTATATTCGATGTTTGTATTTGATTATACATAGTACAGATAGTTTTATCGAATAAAGGAAAATGCAAATTAATTCTAATTTTATGTTATCAAACCAAAGTATTAAATATTTCCATATATTTCTACTTTACTGATAATTTACCAGCAATATAAACCGACCATTCACACTTATTTTCATATTTATAAACTACGTAATTTCAACCTAACTCATAGCCGAAGGAGGATCTATTTTCATGAACGGAACAACTTCTTTAAAAATAATGGTATTTCATTAAAAAAAAACATCATCGACGAATGCAAACAATACACTACAGAATATTTTTGCGAGACAGGAGTATTATAGCAAAGTGATTTTGCATTTGACACTATTTTTATTTTGAACTAATATTATAATTAAAATTTAACTTAATTAAACTTATAAGCAATAAATGCCGTCAAGCAGTGGTGGACTTATCAAAAGTCTGAGAACGCTGCAACCTATGGCAGTAGATTTAATGGGTGGCAAATTTCGGCCAAACTTTTGAAAGTGAAAACTTCCTTAGGCACGTTGAGTGCAGAACCATAGCAACTCATGTCAGAAAAAGTGACGAGTGAAAAAAAACTGAACGTATTTCCATTGCTTGCTTTGCTTCCTTGTATTGTGTGATTGCCACGTGAGCAGCAGCATCCCGGTTTGCACGATTTGTATAACAACGCGACTGATCGTCGATTCTTTTTTGTCGGCAGATCTTCATTGCTGTTTTTTGTACAACGATCCAGAGCATAGAAGTGCAGCGAAGTCAATAATCGCGTTCATGAACATTTCATTATTTTCTTCACTGCAAATCACTGTTACGATCAATTTGTTTGTGTATACGTATAATTTCATAGTCTTTACCATTAGCGTCAATAAGTCGCTGCTGGCGTCGTTTGTATGACTCTTCTAAAGTTGCAAAAATTGTTTTAATTTTAATGATCCCATCGTTTACGAGTTTTAAATAAAGTAATTAATTTTGTTACAGTTCTTGAATAAAACGTTGCTAGAATGAGTGATGGGAGAAAGCGACGTAGTGGAGTTGAGCTTAAAAAAATTTCGGGCAAGTAGTATCGCCACCTTACCGTAATTGCTTTGGCGTGAAAACGTTTTTCATTGTTTACAAAAAAAAGTACATTTGAAGTATATATTCTGAGGTCTGTACTTATGTACTTATTTAAAGTGATGAAAAGTAATAATCGCATTTCTCTTCTGTAGAATAAATTGTGATTTATTAACTTTTTATATTCCAAATGCTTACTATGTAGTAGTACTCATACTTTTTCTTCTTGTAGCTTAGTCTATATCGAGCGGAGTGAAGTGATCGGACGCATAGAACAATTTTTTTTTTTAAAGTCTTCTGATTGGCCTATAAATAAATAATTAATAAAACACAACAAAATAAAAATCATTCAAATATGGAGAGCCATTCTCAAGCAATATGCCGAAAAAAAGAAATTTCTTGTATTTATTCTGATTTTAATATGAAAAGTGAAAATGTCCAACTTTTCCGGTTGATTTTCCAAAAATCTTCTTTATTGTTCTTTTAATTGGCCTTTAGCGAACACAACAAAACCAAAATCAGTCATTCTCAAGAAATATGTTTAAAAAGAATAACATTTACTTGAATTTTGCATAACTATTCATAATTGTACACAAACAATTGGAAAATTTTTGCACACTTTAATAAATACATTAATATAATAATGAATAATTAAGTGTAGCCAATACTACATTAAAAAATGCCAATGCCTGGATCATGACTTTGAGTGGAATCTTAGCGAATCGAAAATGTTCTTGAAAGATAAGTTTGAACAAGGCAAACGTGGCAACAGGCTGAATCGGGCTATACACTGGAACCATACGTGTTAACGTAGTATAGGAATACGATCATGAATCGAAACATTGTGAAACGTACATAGGTGTTATGAAAAGTATGTTTATATCAGTGCAACTCTGCCAACCAGTAAAAGTCGTAAGACTTTTGCATGTGTGCTGTTCTATACACAATATTTGTCGAGAGCGGAATTGCACACGTTTTCCATATTGTACAACGGTGCAACAGAATAATACAGGTCTAAGCAATGAAGTCAATACAACTGGTGAAGCAGAAATCCAATACAGTATTCGTTTTGTTTAACACGGACTCGTTGATGTGAAATTAACAGCTGCATTTCCTATGAAAGATTCCTTCGGCTGCGATAAAAATAAAAAAATCTTTTTATGCATTTGTAAATGAATTAGTTTTCTTCATGTATTTATGAGTGACATTATAACATTTAAGTGGTATGCAATTATACTTATGATAAAGAACAAATAAAGCAAACAAACAAATATACTAATACTACAAATGTGAATTCTACAAGTATTCACAACACTGCTGTTTCACGCTACGTCGCGATCGTGATGGTTTACAGCAATGCAAATTTGTCAATTCTTTCGTAAAGATGCAGGATGTGTTTGGATATGTCTACTTTTTGGATGACTTCAGGACTCTGCAATTTGTGAAAGTTGTCAAGGCATCTAGTTGTATCTCCTCGCCATTTATCGATGATTTTGGAGTGATTCGGGTTTGAGGGCGTCTTCGTAACTCTGCTCTCGATTTTAATGCTCAGCATCTGATTAATTCACCAAGACATCATCCTAGTACTCTTGCCATAATTACTTTCTATCATGAGCGAATCTTGTATTCCGAACACGGTCTCTTCTTCTATTCGATTGCGATACTTACCTGTTGGTGGTCGGAATACTGTTTCGAGTGCTATTAACAAAAGCATCATATGTTTTCGTGCAAAGCCACGGATAATGGAGCATATAATGGCGAACCTTCCTGAGAATTTCGAAAATTCGTCACATCCGTTTATGGTCATAGTCGTGATTTTTTGTGGACCCTTCCATTATGAAAGCGAAATACGAAACAAGTCTCCAATAAAATGTTACATAAGTATTCTTGTTTGTTTTGCTACAAAATATGTGCATATGGAGCTCGTAAAGTATTTGGAAACTGGATCATTTCTCAATGCATTGAAACGCTTTATATTGACGCGATGTAGGCTATCACAAATGTGGTCGGATAATGCTACTAACTTCCTTGGTGCAAAAATTGAATTGGCAGATTTAAAAAGAGCGACCGGTGTAGCAGTTTTGTCTATCTGATTTAATTGATGGACGGTTCATCCCACTTCGCTCTCCGTATTTTGGTGGTCTCTGGGAAGCGGCTGTGAAGACTGCAAAACATCGCTTTTATCGAGCTGTTGTCCCTCATTATTCGATTTCGATGAGCTACGTTCGCTTGTTTGCCATATCGTTGCCGTCTCATGCTCTCCAACGGGGGGAGTATGTTTGTAGCACAAGTAATGGGTGTTGGTCAGCATTGCGGTCCTGGATCGTAGGCATGACTGCTCATGTAGGTCAAATCAGCTTGTTCGATTATTGTGCAGGATTTCGTTGTATTTTGGCTGTTTAACTTCGACTGCATGTGTTGTGTGCAATGACAAGCGAATTTGTTTGTCTCCGATTTTCGTTTACTGAATTATTGCTTGATCGATCGTGTACTATCAACGTTCTATATTAATTTGGGTTTCTGGTTTCGTTTCAGTTTTGGATTTTTTTTACATGCACGCTTCATGTATTTCACCTTTTCGTACCGCTTTTGGTTTCTTTCGTTCATCCTCGCGGTGAACATGTCCGCAGCGTCATCAACAGCAGGACCAACGACAACAGCAGTAACAATATCAGTAGCGTAATATTGAACAACAACAGCAACGACAAAAGCAGCAATATTTAATAACAATATAAGCAAGAACAATTGTAAACTATAAAAACATAAACAGCAAGTGAATTTATAACAAACAATAAAGTATTTTAGCATTTTTAAAGCATAACATCAGTTTCAATTTAATTGGAAAGAGGCACAAAAAAGCTCGTGACCAAACAATAGCATAAAAAAGGGTTTATCTAATAAGAACATGAATTTGAGTATGGGTTTTGTATGTCTCGTCACGCTGATCAAGAATACATATACTTCATACAATACAATCTTATAATACTATTGACTGCGTGAAGAGTATAAAAATTTATATTCCGGCTGGCCTCCGCATTCACCTGATTTGTTACCAACAATCTTTTTCTTCTGAGGCTACTTGAAGTCGAAAGTATACTTTAATGAGCCAAGGATGCTAGATGCACTTTAGGCCAACATCCTTCACGAAATAGCGGCCATATGTTCTGAAACATTGTCTATGAATTGGAAAGAGGAGCACATTATTCCATTCCAACATGGGTGACCATTTGCCCAATATCATATTCAAAAAATGATGCTATCGATTTTTCATTTACCAAATTATGAGTAGTTCGGTAAAAGAACTTTAACAAATTAACTAGTGTATGTGTCTTAACGTTAAGAAAAAAAATCATAGGTACGGAAAAATCCACTTTAACTACTATCAGTCAGGTCCATAGGATGGTTTCTTTTAAATCTGCGTTGTATAGAGTCTCTGTTGAGGAGTTTGTAGTTTGGGTATTATATGAGTCTTTCAGCGTACTTCTTGGTGAATCGGACAATTACTTCCATGACTGTTGACATACGAGGTTGGTTCATTAAGTACCCGTGTTTGAAGATAGAGGACGTTCCTGAGTGAAGTTAATGTTATCATATCATCAGACGGCGCTAGTACGAATTTCAGACTGATTGATAGGTTAATTTCGATTTGGCAGCTATTCGGGTCAGCCATTTTCGTGATTTTCGCTACGATGAAAAAAGAGCAGTATCGTTCAGTAATTCGCTTTTTGTTTCTGGATGGGAAAAAATGCTAGGAGATAAAAGCAAAGTTGGATGCTCTTCATGGGGACACGTCACTATCTATAACCACAGTTAGATTTAAACTTGAGCAAATATCCGTTTTTGATGAGGAGCGACCCGGACCCCCGGCAGACGTGGTTACGGAGGAAATCATTGAAAAAGTCCTCGACATGATTCTCGGTGATCGACGAGCGAAAGTGCGCGAAGTAGCTAAGACCATAGGTGTGTCGACCGGAATGGCAATTAATATTTTATATGATAAGTTGGCGATGAAAAACTGTCCACCCCATGGGTGCTGCGATTTCTCACGCTGGACAACAAGCGAATCCGGCTGTTAACTACGAAGCAGTGTTCAATGAAATTTAAGCGAGAACCGAAGCACTTTTTTCGTCGAGTTGTTACCGTTGATGAAACCTGGATTCATCATTACCAGAAACTAAGCAACAATCAAAACAATAGATTTTTCCCGGTGAATCTGCACCAAAGAAGGCGAAGACGGTCCCATCGGCATGTAAGGTCATGGCGACGATTTTGTGGGATGCGAATGGCGTGTTCCTCATGGATTTCTTAGAAAAAGGAAGAACGACCACTGGATAATACTACAGTGTTATTGGACCGGTTCGACAAAACATTAAAGGAGACACAGCCACATTTGGGGAAAAAAAGTTTTGTCGCGGGGAAAAAAATTAGTTCAAACGAGGAAGTCATCGCTGAGACAGACCCGTATTTTGGAGAGTTCGACAAATCTTATTTTTTGAAGGGGTTAAAAAAATGGCAGGAACGTTGGGAGAAGTGTATCTTTCTATAAGGAGATTATGTTGAAAAATATAAAACATTTTTTTAGGTCTCTGTGTAGATCGTTGTTGCGAATATACCATGGCGCACGAGTAAGTTTGCGTAGTGTCAGGTTTTGATACCTTTGTAAGATGTTGACATTGGATTTATTAGCTACAGTTCCCCAAAGCTGTATGTCATACGTCCAAACTGGCTTAAGGATGAATTAGTAGAGCCGTAATATATTTTCAAGGCTGAGTTTCCATGTTTTGACAAGTAAGGAGTACATGCGCTTTGTTTTGATATCTAAGTGATTTCTTTAAGCGAGTATGTTATGTCTCCATGACAACCTTTTGTCCAAATATATGCCAAGATATTTAACAATATTTAAATCTCTCATTGGTATAACTATACCATTAAAACAGAGTGATTAGCTGGAACCTTTACGTAATGAAAAAACAGTGGTTGTTGATTTTTCTGAGCTTACCACTATGTTCCACCTACACATCCAAGATTTGATGTCTCGAAGTTGTTGTTTTAATAATTGCGTACTACTGCTGATACTTTATGACCTGACTAATATCGCTATGTCATCTGCATAGGTGGCAATTGTCATATCTTCCACAATTGGGTTAGGCATATCTGCAGTATAAAGGGTATAAGGTAGTGGTTCCAATACACTACTCTGAGGGACACCGGATTGTAAAATTTTGATCGACGAATAGACATTTTCAAGTCTGACATAAAATCTTCTTTTGGTCAGGTATGATCTCAGGAAATAAAATTGTCGTGAAGGTAGATTATTTTTGATTTTGTAAAGAAGCCCTTTGGCCTGTAAGATGTTAGCTCTTGTTCAGGTTTCCCTCGTTAGGTATGAGAATAATCTCGGCACATTTCCATTGATTAGGGAAATGACCAAGCCTGAAGCAAACATTGAAAATGTGTATTACAGCAGTTGACATTTAGTGTGTAGGGCTTTTATGGTTGCAGCATCAACTCCATCATACCTTTTAGATTTCTTTGTGTTAAGTGATTTGATTTCAGTTTTGAATTCTTAGAGTCTGATTGGATTCATAAGTGGGCTAGGCTGGCAAGGGACATTGAGGATGTGTTCCACTTCTTCTTCCTCCGCCGGACTACATATCGGAAAGTGGTGAATTGTTGTTCTAAGTGGGAGGCAAAAGCTTTAGCTTTGTCTTTGCTGCTCTGACACCATTGTCCATTTGAATTTTTGAGCGGTGATATTCTCCGTATGGGATGATTGAGGTACTTCGATGCTCTCCATAGGTCCTACTCAAGTCCATTCGGTTTTGCTGCTTCAAGAAAATCTCCAATTGCATCATTTCTTAAATCGGCGAGTTTTGTGTTCGTTGCCAGATGTGTAGCAATCGTCTTTTTTCAGTCACTACCATTGTAATTTCGTTGGAGTACAATGAGTAGTTTTTGTAAGTTGGATTACTGTGTCTAGGTTTCAGTGTAGATATTTCAGCTGATACTAATTAATTTCAATTTTTTTAATTTTTAATTTTGTTGTTAAGCCATTCAATGGTGTCATCAATATCCTACTCGTTTTTTAATTCTATATTTAAGTTGATCTTTTCATCTAACCAACTGCGGAATAGATTTAAATCAGTATTCTTCTTGCCTTTATATTGAATTTTTAGATTGACCGGGATATTCAGAAGGATAATTACAGCCGAGTGATCAGAAAATAGATCATAGTTATCACTTATGTTCAGTATTTTTTTATCAATCCCATCATGTATTGTTATGTCTAGTATATTCGTACATCAGTCGTGACTTATGCCCAATCTCGTACAATTGGTTTGCAGATTGAAAATTTTATGTAATTTTTAATGAGTATAGCCGTTCCTTCTCGAACGGCAGGGCGATTAGTTGCAATTACTTCATAATCCACAATTTTGAAGTAATATGTATCAGTAAAATATGTCTGTTAGCAGAACAATGTCTAAATGCTGAGACTTAATGATGTGTTCGATTTCATGCATGTGTTGACATGCACCATTTATTAAAATTTTAACAAACATTTCACAATTTTAAATTTGCATATTGTGTTTATTGTTTTGGGCCTTCATCTCCTGCTTTTCCACATAAAAGTTGGCAACAAGGCCAAAATGTTGATAACGATGACAAGAATTTTCCAACACTACTTTAGAGTAATCAGCATTAAAACTGTTTTCATTCTGAGTTCATGCAGAACTCTACCAAAACACAGAAATCTGAACACTACAGCAACAACAAATTTCAGTAATTTTTCTGCTTGAGTTCTGCAGAACTCAGAGTTCAGGTCACTGGGGAAACACTATTATAAGTTGGTTCACCAATGAATTCTGCAGAACTCATCCGATTACTACCCGGCCATTCCTTAATTTTTGTGATTGCAAATCATGAGCTTAGTACCATAGCACAGTGCATAACAAGAACATCATATACATAAAGAAGAGAAAAAAGATCGCAATACTCTTGTATGTACTCAGAGAGCTAAAAATATAACAATAGCAAAAACAACTCAAAGGTCAAGAAGAAGCACAGCATGAAAACGTACAAACGTTTTTGTGCTTGGGTTTGGAAAACTATAAAAAACATAATTCTAGAAAAAAGTATATTTATCTTTAAAAATTGAATGAAAAAAATACAAGGTGTGTGTCAAAAGGTTCCGAACTTTTCAAAAAGAAAAAAAACTACAAAATAGTTTGGAATGAAACTTTGCATTTATTCAAAATAGTCTCCC